>BMAV01000066.1:84541-169633 GCA_019973955.1 Trichonephila inaurata madagascariensis | reverse complement strand
AATAAACGAAGAATTGAATAGGCCCTTAGTCACTGTCACAAAGGTGAGTGGTCCTTAGAATATCAAATCACCTCCCTTTATCTTTTGAGTAGTGTGTTGTTATAGGACAAAGTTTAAACCACTCGTTGTAAAGATTTATTGTAAAGGGGGTAAGAAAAGAATTTATTTTCTTCATTTTTCAGAAAATCGCCAAATAAATGCCTTTAAAGAAACAATTTGTTGTGTGGTGAATCTAAAACAGTAATTTCCAAAATGATTTAAAAAAAAATCGTTTTATTTTTCAAAGGTTTAGTTTTTTGTTAGGAATTTTACTCTTGTGATGAGGTGTATCTTATGTAATATATTTATATTTAAGATGAGTAGAAAAAGAATCAGAGAGTAAATTTCGTGTTAAGTAAAATTTCAATTAATCATTTTCTTTTTTTAAAGTGTTCATTTTTATAAGAAAAATATTGTAGTTTTTTTCATCGTCTTATTTGCTTATCTTATTTTTTTTAAAAATAAATGATTATATTGTAGTAAAAACTTGGTAAAAAACTAACTTTATAGAAATACGTTTCTTGAAAAATATCAGTTCATGTGTATTTACGGATTCCTTAAAGGAAAGCGAATTAAAAAAAAATATTGAAAACTTATTTGTTTTGTGTGTTTCTATAAATGTTAATTCTTATAAGTAATCTTTCTTTTAAATTCTTGAACTCATTTTCAATAAAAATGACTTGATATTCAATCTTTTAAAAAAATCAGCAATTATTTAAATGAAAAGTTAAGCTTTGTAATTTTAATATATATTTTATAAAAAATAAATATAAATTATATATTCTGTTAAAAGGAAACACAATTTTGAATAATAACGAACCGTGTCTGTAGTTTGTTTTTCATGTGGATTATTCTGTAAATGGATGATATATTCTGAATATTTTAAATTTTTCTTACATTTTTTTAAAATTTTGGAAAAAAATATGTATATATATATATATATATTTAAAGCATTGAACATGTTATTAGGTTGGGGAAAAAGAAATCCATTATTTTTTCGGTAGACTGCTCTAGTGTTGATATCTCGTGAAGTATCGATCAAACAACTTCAAATTTATGCTCGCTGTCAAGGTGATATTTCACACTAAAAAAATTACATTGTTGTTTTTTATTTGGTCTATTCAGTTGTGAGTTACATGGTGTTAACAATGGAAGTCAACAAAGAGAAAATTCGGTACATTTTACAGTTTTTCTTTGATAAAGGCGAAAATGCAACCGGGGGATGTTTCAATGATGTTTATGATGCTGATATTGTAATAGCTAAGGGCAATTTTGGTTTCGTCGATTCCATTCAGGCATTTTTGATGTTAAAGATGCACCTCACACAGGTAGTCCGTCTTCGAAAATATCGATAAAATCACAGAAAAATTCAAAGTTGACCAACATGTTAATAGTCGTAGCCTCACCCAGGAGCTAAAGATTGACCATAAAACAGTTTTAAACCATTTGCTCAAGTTGAAAAAGCTCGATGATTGGCCACACCAATTTAAAACCAAAAAAAGTGATAGATCGAATTTCCCCTTCGAATTACCAAAAGGGGTGAAATCGACCCATTTTTAAAAAAATGGTGACTGGGGGTGGAAATGGGTCACATAAGACAATATTGTGTGAAAAAGATCGGGGCAAAGCAATAAGCAGTCAAACGGTCCCAAAACCAGAACAACTCCCCGGGTTTACTGGTATTTTTTCACTGGGAAAGGAATCATTTATTATGTGTTGCTTCCCCTTGGCTAAAATTTAAAATTAGATCTCTACTGTCAACAACGGACCTTTGAAGCGCAATTGATCAGAAAAAGGGGCCCGAAGTTAAAAGAAGAGGTGGTGTTCCATCAGGACAACGCCAGGACACATTTGTAATGACTCGCCAAAAATTTGGGGGGCTTGGTTGGGAAGTTTTAATATACCCAAATTTCAAAAAAATAACAAAAATTTTTTAAAAAAAAAACTTTTGAATTGGGGGGTGTGTTTTTAATTTTTTTTTATTATAAAATATAATATTTATAAAATATAAAATTTTTTCCAAAAATGAAATCTGAAAATTTTCTTAATGTTATTTTGTATTTTGTTGAGTATATATATATATATGAATTATTAATAAAACATCATCAGATATAGAGTTAAATTTATAAGGATATTTTGTCATATGTGATAGATACTTTATTTTGGGGGACTCGTAATCCACAGTGAATCTTAAGGGAAAATATGTACATCAAGTTAGTATTACTGTAAAGCATCGAATGTAATATTAGTAATAATAATAATGCTTACACAAATGAAATAAATATTAAAACATCTGTAATAACTATCTGCTATCTCGTAAAAAATATAATGAATTATTTTAATGAAATTTCGAGACAATCTAAATTACGGAAAAAACATTTTACATTTATTATGTATGATTTATAAGCACTTTTTGCTTAATCTAAATACAAAATAAAGAATGATGTTTAAACTCTGAATAGGTTATTGTCTAAATTAACAAGAATTTAAATAAATATTAATTAGGATATTGATATTAGAATTAAGTAATTTTTGTATCTTTTCTTTTACATTTTGGTTAAGTAATATCATGTAGTTTTTTTTTTTTTAATGCTCGTTCTTTGCTACAATTTAAATTTTTTTTTTTATTAAATTAAATTATGATACTGTATAATAATTTTTAGTGTCACACGAATGCTTAAGCGATTGGTAATAACAAACTTCTTCCATGTCTAAAGGAAACTTTTTATGCCAATTGATGCAGCACTTTTTCTGAAACCATAGGTAGTAACCCCAGTCGTTGAAAAATAAATTACAGCTGTGAAAAAAGTATGAACATAAATTTATAATAAATTAAGTTTTTAAATAAGGAAATTAATTTTTTTTTTCAAATTTATTTTTAATTTTGAAATATTTATTTATTTATTTATTATTATTATTTTTTACTTTGAAGTTCTTACCTACCAATGTTTTAATCCCAATGCTTAGAGCTCAATAGAGATTTTAATTTTGGTTTTTTCTTCAAATGTGGTGATAAAATATACACACTATAGTCAATGGCTTTCAAAAACTGCCAGGAAAACTAGCAATCTGAATGAAATTAATGTTTATCTTGTATTAACTACATAACTCATGAGTAAGCTCTATATCTCTACAAAAATTTAACTGTGTTATGTATACCATGCTTGTATATAAATCAGCTTTCAGGAGCTGTGAAAAGGTGCTGAAAATGGTTTTAAGATTTCCATATGATTCAAGAAGCTCCTGATACTATAGCTCCTGAAATAAAAGAGATGCATGGTCAGAAGGAAAATGTTACAAAAAAAGGATTATAAAATACAGATTTCTGTCAACTTCAGAGAATATAAATCTCTGTAATTAACTTCGAAATGAATTTCCGTAAGGGAAACTTGATAGCTGAAATAATGAACATTTTTTTATGTTGTCATTGTGAAAGAGGCAAAAAGTTTTACAATATATATCTTGCTTGTGTTTATCACAGAGATCAAAGTACTTCAAAAAATTCTTACTTACAACCTTTTTAGAGTTCAACTTTGTATCAATAGATAACTCTATTACAATTATCTTATTTGAGTTACGTTAAATATGTATAAAAATGTCAAAGAGATGGAACCATTATAACGATGTCCATTACATATTATAGCCATTAAGTTGTTATTGTTGTTACTAATGCCACCTGATCTACATGTGCCAGATTTAGGATTTCTGTATTTATCATGGCAAAGGACTGGATTTTGAAGGGCTCCAATTTTGAGAAAGAACACACTGGGGGCTGTTAGGGGCCTCCCACTTCTCTTCCCCTTCCACCAGCCTCATGAGAGGAATTGTGTCTTGACGGATATTTAAAATACCCCCAAGCCGCAAAAGCACTATACATTTACTAACTTTAATGCCTTCTCCGGGATTCAAGCCCAGATCCTACGGTACAATAGTCATCGTCCTTAACTGCAGTGGCGTAAGTACACCCCCGCAATCCCGCATTGCAGGGGCCCAGGGTTCTAGGAGGTCCCTTAGCCTGACAGCCACCAAGTACCTACCTTTTGTAAAACCCAGCTTAGGGGCCCAATAATTGACTTTGCCGGTTGGCCTAAATGTTCTCCGTTACTCCACTGACCAACCACTATACCGGATGGCCGTCCTAGTAAGTGACGTCAACATATTAGAGGCCCTGATCAGATATGAGTCCTTAACAAACAAAATTTATTGTAATAGCTTTGATTCGAACTTTATAGAAATTCATTAATTATATAGCCAAGTGTCCAGTTGTGAATACGGACTTCTTTTACGGGAAAGAAGTTATATTCTAAAAAACGCATCGACAAAAGGGTGGAGACGTAACCTTTATGCTAAAAATTAAAATTCCCTTGACATATGGGAGGAGTTAGAGTTACCAAACTCCATCCCCCTCTATGTCATTGCAAGAGCTTAGTATTTATTTGAAGGCAAAAAAGAAAAATAATTAATTTGAATCTGGATACAACAAAAAATTGGGTAGTTTATGTTTCGAATTCAAAAATTGATAAATTTAAGCTAACTTAACTCAGTGGCGCAACAGCAGCATGAGAGCCAAGGCCTACTGTGCCCAACTCAGTATAAGCGACCTTGATCTGAACTGCAAGAGCAGATGTTTCGGTCAAGTGGTCAGTCTAACGTGAAACCCCCAGTGTTGTTCCCAAGCAAGCTTGGTGCTCATTTATCCACCCACTGACGGGATGAAAGACTAGTCAACCTTGTCCAGCCTAGGGTTTGGACGTCGAAATATCGGTGTGGAAGCGAGATGCTCTAACCACTCAGCCACTGAGCTCCAACTTTAAGTTAACCCTTTAACTGTCAAGATGTTTTGATGATTTGGGTAATTGTCAAATTTTTTGGAACCAAAGAACTCACAACCTCTAATCTTTGAAGTCTTCAGTAAAGTGCTGTCATCTATTGAATTGAGCGCACATTGACTTTTCCCGAGAATTGGTCGGGTTTGACAAAGAGATGAAGCCGAAATAAACGTCTCCCGATATATATTCGAGTAAAACAATACGATGCACTCAAAAAAATACCCCGAGTTATACTCGGGTGTGACATTTTCGAACACCAGTGCTGTGCCCGAGATTATCTCGAGCATGACAGTTAAAAGCTTTAACTAAACTAAATATAACTAACTCAATTTAGTGATAGTCAATGAGGCAACAACGCAGATATCGTATATTCCTTTATTTAATGATACTTATGAAGAAAACTAAAACTTTCGGTTAGATATGACAAAAAGAAGCAAATCGTGCAATACTTAATAAAATGCTTTTTCATCATAATTCTATTTTAGAAGCTAACGATTTTACTTTGCCTAAGTTGTTGGATTCGAACGATAAATTCCTGGTTGGCCTAAACAGTTTAAACGAGCAGATTGCTGGTTATTTATAACTACCAAAAAATGGTCCACATTGAAGACATTTATGGGCTCATAAGTCTTCCTAAAAAGTTCCTATTATGAAAATCCTTCTTGACTTCCTTAGCTAGAAGTATTCTTTTTTAGAATTATTGATAAAAAATTAATCGGAGTGGTAAGCTATGATAAAAAGTAATAATTATTTGTTTTTTAATATACTTAAAATGATGAAGTTTCTAAATATATGAAATATAAAATGTGGATTCCTTATATTTATAATTACATTTATTTTAAAAATCAAGATGTGAGTTCAAGGGAGAATTCCGCAAAACGTTTATCATCTATCTTGCGTCCTATGTTTCATTGATCCTCAATATATAATTCTTGTTTAATAATCATTTAAAATGCTGTGTCTGCTTTCCAAAATACTATAACACTGCTCCACATAAAAACAGAAAGCCTAACGGAAATACATTATTTACGATTTCATAAAATGAAATACAAAAATGGAGAGGATGGAATTTGCGGCGCCGCTAAGTTTGTGGGTCAAAACTTTGATCAGTAAATTTACTGTAGCATTTTGATGAAAAGTGAGTCAAGTCTACGCTTTCTCCCTTTAGCTGATATAAAAAGTAAACTATAATAATCTGTGTGATGAATTACTTATCATCCGTGAATTATTAGATTTGGGGTTTGAAAGTTTTTAGCCTGTGAAAGGGATGTATTTTAGGTTTGAATAGAAATCATTATAAAGTCTCCTACGACGAGGTCATCGGATTTTGTGCGGATTATTGCAAAGGCTCTATTGGACTCTTATCCAATCAAAGTAATCCAATGAGTGCATGGTAATGAAGGTTTCCATTTACATAAAAAGGCTTTGCTAACATTTTCGGAGTTTCTAGCCATAAAAAAAAATCTGGTTTGAAATCAATTCCTCAGTCAGGTAAGGATTTCGAGCGTCCTAAAAGAGGCAATGCTAATTGAGGGTTTTTTATTCTTTAAAATTCTTCGCCGTGGAGAAGTAGCTGGTTTTAAAAATAAAATTACTGAAAGATGATTTAATGAGTAACATCAGGGAAGCTCAATATTAAAAATAAATAATTTCTCATTAATTTAATTCTCGTAATTAGATCTCTAATAAAAACACGTACTCATTTAATTATTTTACGGTTTCGGGGAACGGAGGAATTCCCCCCCTTTTTAAAAACATTATAAGGAACAATTTTACAAAATCATTTTCAGTCGAGTTTTAAAATTAATAATAAGTATTAAACAACAATTCTGAAAATAAAGTTATACATGTGGGCTAAGAAGTATTTGTTTCTTTTTCATTCTCACTTTTTTCGGGGGTGAGTGAGTGAATGTTAACGTCGCACTGATCAGCTACTCGAAGACATTTGGTGATGGACCTCGTAATTTTGAACCATGTTCAAGTGACGAGGACAACAACTGAGCTAGCACTTACTTCTCCCAAACACCACACAACACAAACGGGATGACTTTGAGCTCCCGACAGATTTAACGCCCCTCACGCCACCTACACGGCTTGTCTTAGGGTACTGGGCTCAAACTCGTGGACAAGGCCACCACAATCCGATACCTTGATCTTTCGGTTACCGCGGCCACCTCTTTTTGGGGAGTAAAATTTTTGGAAACTGCGAACAATCTATCTTGAATTTTCATGGTCTATTCTGTGCATTTTCCTGCACAGTGCACAGGATATGTGTTCGAATTAGAAACGTAAGACACTAGCACATTTTTTTTTCAATTCCTACTATTAGCTGACACTCTCTCTTATATATTTATTTATTTATTTTGGTGGAATTTTCAAACATTAATAAAATGCATTTTAAAACGCTCAATTGAGCTGAAATTTTATAAACATGATTATTTTGGATGACATTACAGTTATTTAATTATAATTAATAAAAAATTAATTGATTAAAACTAATTATTTAAAGAATTTCAAATACTGCCATGTTGGCATCATTTTTGGCGATTTGTGTCAAAACTTAAAAATGTTTTGTTTTTTTTCCCTCACGTTTTAAAATACTCAGTCGAATTGAAATATTATATACACGATTGTTTTGGATGACAATACGCTACTTTAATGATAATTAATATAAATTAATTACCACTTAATATTATTATCTGTCCTATGTATATACGTATTTATATTAAGTGTAACTATTTAATAAAAAGTAGCTAAAAGAGAATTTGTCTTTGTTGATCTAAATAAGAATTTACTTAATATTTTTTTTATATATATAACCTGTGTGTTTTTCAACTCTTTGTCCTCACTTTTTATATTTTTCGAGACAATAACGTTAATTTTGCATTTTTCTGCTAGATATGTGTGATGCTGTATATAATTCGACGCAGCGTCTTACAGTTACTTTAGTACAGAGGCGGATAATTCTTTTGACTTCAGAGCCACATTGTGAAAGCGGTGGTTACCGGAATGCCTCTTTTTGGGAAATCATTATATTCAAGTTAATTAAAAATCAAAAAAGGGCCCGGAGCTGAGTGTATAGGCATCGGGTCGGTGGCTTTTTCATGAGTTCGAGCCCATACACCAAACCCCCGGGAGGCAGCGATGATTAAATCTGTCGGAGCGAAACGTCTACCGTTGGTGTGGTGGTAGTTAGAAGAGGGGTGATCAGGTGTCTCCACGTCACTTGACATGGTTAAAATTACGTGGTCCGTCGCCAAAAGCCCTCGTGTAGCTGAACAGCGCGACGTTTATATTCACTCACTTATAATCAGAAAAGGTATATAAATTGCTCCATATACATCAATTAATATAAATTAAGTAATAGTGGCAATTCTATTGAATTTGTTTACCGTACTAATTTCATATCAATTTTAGAATCAGTTTAATAAGAGAAATGTACCCTATATATATATAACTTTTTTCTATCTTGTCGGACTTTAAAAAAGTTTGCTGACCGCACATGGCACTCGGGCTACTATTTGCTCACACCTGCTTTAGTCTATTTAGATACTGCTTTTATGGCAAGAGCTAATACCATTCTCTAGACATGATGAGGGACAGCACTTTAATGGTTATTGGTGCCATTGTTTGAATTCATAGATGGAGATAATAGATATGTTTATATTACAGAAACTAAATATATTTACAGTTAAAACTTACACTTAAAAGTAGTAATGTTGGTAAATGAAAATTACACCTTTGAAAGTGCTGCGAATTGGTGCGGACAAAGACCTTGCATTGTTGCCGATCCGCTTCTTGTTACAGAATGTCCCGGTACGGGTTTCTCAAGTTTAATTTGGGGTAGGAAGGCGGAAATGGATGACGTGCTCAGTCACAGTTAAGTGAGGAGTGTGGGAAACAGGTATTCTGTATAATTGAAGTAGATTTTAATAACGATTATGTGTGAGTGTATTTAGAAAAATACACCATAGAAGTGATTAATGTGTAGCATATAATTGAATAATTTGAAAAAAAATTACGTACGCAAATTATACATATTAACCTGCAAGCAATGCACATTTCCATGAGCAAAATAAGTGAGAAAATCATTAGACCTTTACAGAAATAGTGCTTGTGTCAAAAAGATAAAAATGAAAGACTGACTCATAAAAATAAGAATTTGAGATAATTTTATATGCGTGTCTTATTATTATATATGCAAGTTTTAACTTGAAGTTTTTTTTTCTCTTAAGAAATGATTTCTTTTCATAAAAATATACAATAAAACAGAATAACTCAAAAACGTAACATTTGTAAAATAGTGTTAAAATATTTTTAATACATATATTTCATACTCTGCTTGATTATTTCAATTTGTATTTTTTCAGATATGCGTATACATTTTCTTACATTTCATTGCATTAGGATATAGAGCTTTCTCGGAAAACGCTGTGTATTATTTCATTTGAAAATAAAAAAAATATTGTGATTTCTTAAAATTTTAAGGAATTTTATAGGACTCATATCATATATACGTCACATCCATCTATCATTTTAATGACGTACTTAACGTGGGTCAAGAATTTTTTGAAAATAAGCTTAAACATGAATTAAAAAAATAAACTAAGTTTTCATTTCAGTTATAACTGTCCGATATGTGACCTTTTTTGTTGCACAAAAAACATCTAATCTGTAATCAAGCTCGTTCACCATATTCTGCAGTATCGCGCTGTCACTGGTTCCTGATGATGAAAAAATAGATTATTTTTAGTTTTGCAGTGTTTTGTGTATTGGTATTAATGATGAAAAATTTTAAAACCGTGATATATATTTTTCTTCAATTTTTCGCTTCTTGCTTTTTGTATAACCTGTCTAGTACTTTCGAAAATACAACATTTTAAAACCGGACATTCATTTGTACTTTTCCTGTACAGAAAAAAAATACTCATTTTAATGATTTATGAAAGCTATGATTTCAAACATAGTCGGACATAATTATATTTGGCGAATATAAATGACTTATTTCTTTTTCTTGTACAAGATACGATCTGTATCTGTGTTTTTCAGAATAATTTGCTGATACATAATTTTTATAGAATACAAGAACCCATATTAGACCTTCACCATAAATTAATTTAACCCTCTAAGCGGGCTGCGCTTAAAGTCTTAACATTCTGGAGATGCTTCAAAAATGCACCGCACATATTTTTTTGCTTTCAGGGGGGTTTCAAAAGCGGTTGAGCCGTATTTTAAGAATGCGGCTCGGTCGCTTTTGGGAATTCGTTAAGGCAGAAAACATCCTAATGGCGGAATTTACGGCAGACCGTTTGGGAAAATTAACTAACTACCTCGAAGGAAATATTTTGAAATAACCTGGATTAAGAAACTAGCATTCGCCAAATTTACATTGCCTTTTTCTATTATGTAATTTTTATGTCTTTATTTTAACCTAAGCATTTCTTTTTCATTTTAAACTCAGACATGAATTATTTCCTTTAACAATAAATAAAACTGTAAAATTATATTTTGTTGGCAGAAAATTAAATATTCTTTACATATTTGACAAATTTTATTTCACCACAGTTATTTAAATAAATAATTCGATGAATTGTACTCTGAAAAAAATGCATTCTTGTATTTGTTTTTCAATTACCGACATTGGGATAAAATACATGTATGCCGTATTTACAAACTTTAACAAAAATATGGAAAAATAAAAGTAACATTTATATTCATTCAGCCTAACAACAAAATATTGTTCATATATATAATCTTCTTAGTTGTCAAATAAAATTTTTGTATTCTACAACTCATGCATATTTAATATTTAGCAAAATGAAATATTCTTTTTTAATATGTTTTGAAAGGAAGATATAAAGTAATTTCTAAAATAAAATTAACAACAAAACAAATTTTTATTAAATATATACTAAGAGTTCAATAATTCAATTAGTTTGATTCTGGAAATTCCGAACACCTCTGAGAATACTATAATCTACTAATGCATTAAACACACATCTTTTGAGGGTATTTTTTTCTTACTGCATCAAAAATCTTCCTCAAACGTTTTATTCTTGTATAGTGGGACAGACATTTGTGGAAAAAATAAACAAGAATTTTACCTGGTTAATTAACATCTACTAATGCTAATGAAATTTTAATCAATGTGTATGTTGTTTTAAAATAATATTTTCAATTGTTAGTTTAAAATTTATTTCAATTCCGAGTTTAGTTTTAAGATATATATTTTGCTTTACAACCTAGATATAATTATTTTTTTTTAAAAAGCAGAATATATACAAATTTCAGAAAAGACGCACAGCACCGAGTATTGCAAATGATGTGTAATGAGCAGCACACCAGAACGCATTTAGTAAGATATAAGGAAAGGGGGGAATTTCTTGAAAATGGACAATATCCTCGCCGTTGTTTCTTTCAGCAAAAACATTAAATACATTTTTTTATTTCAGTAGAGGAAACGCATAATACCTCAGAGGGCGGTGGCAATTGTAGAAGAAGGATGTGTGATTTTAAGGGGATCATAACGAATATACCGATAAGAAGGGTAGGTTAATTTAAACGTTAAATCTCAGTTGACACCTACTAAGATATGTCTGTGATGAAAAGTTACTGAATACTTGGAACAATAAAATGCGGAAAAATTGAGGGTTGCAGATACTTCGAGAGGGACACGAGCATTCATGGATGGACGTAACCACCGACAAGTAGTTATGGCACCGAAAATCATTTCTGCCGTTTGAGGGCAGATTGAGTTTCTCATGTTCAGAACCATTGCTTGTCGATTGACTGTTATTGGCTTGCTCACATGTCACCGTTAAGAAGATTGTCATTAACCCCACAGTACAGAAGATCAGTTCACAGTGGTGTTGTCATTGACCCCACAGTACAGAAGATCAGTTCCCAGTGGTGTTGTCATTGACCCCACATTACAGAAGATCCGTTGACAGCGGTGTTCTCAAACTAAAGCAACGTGGGCGACATAACGCATTGGCTCGGGTTTTCAGACGTCTCACGCTACTATTTGATGAATGATATTCACCAAGTACACAAGTGTAGCACCCGGTGTGATGACAGTTCCTGTCTGGCACTTTTTTCGGAAAACCTTAACACACGGGACAACACAGCATCATAGATTTTGGCAACACCATTTATGATAGTAAGTCATCTTAGGTTTGTATTAGACATTATGATGTACCAACGTTACAATTATATGTGTTATATCCGGTAACACTTTTCTTCCATCGAGAAGTGTCACTGGCCTTTATAAACAAAATAGGTTTCGACCTTGTAGTACAGCACATATCATCAAACATGCTCCTTAAAATGTTTATATACTTTATATCTATTATTTTACTAATCAAACATGTTTGTCCAGAGCAACGTTATCTCTCGCGCTCAAAAGTTGAACAGTAATAAATAATGGACAATTGAATACGTTAAAAATACTATCAGTACCCTCAATGATTCTGAATTTGTTTTATGCAGGGTTAAACACAGTGTTCTTGCAACCTACTACATTGTTTGCATTCTGTGCTGCGAGTATCATTTAAACATAAGCATCACTTGGTCATTGCTTTCTCTCATACTGTCGAGATTGTTCATTTCACTCTCTCCACTCTTTCTTGGTGTTGCATTTGAAATGTTAAGAATAATATGTGGATAAGGATTATAATATGTGGATTAGATTATATTTACTCTTTGTAATTGGATACTTGAGCTTTTATAAGAGATTCAGACACCGAAACATGACTGATATTGTCAATCTCTCTTGAACTCTAAATGAATTTTACTGTTTCAGTTTGTATCTAGCTAATGACAGATTCTCAGCAACTGTGATGCAACTAATACTCGACATATATCTGTGCTTCTCTAATAATATTTGATTGCTTCTGCAAATATTATTAGAATAACGTATTGATATGTTGATTTACTCGTATTTGATCTCATTAATAGCAGAATCAAGTCTGATATAAAGTAATGCTGATAATATAGATAAGTTACGTGGATTGAATAATGTATCACTAATTTTCAATGGAGAATGCCTACACATATTAATTACGTGTTTGAGTATTTATTTCTATAACAAAATTATTTTTATTTAATTTATGTCTTTATATAATTAAACAATGGTTTTAATACTTTTCAGGATACGGTATTTGTCTTTCAGAAAAAAATTACATTAAAATGCGACATTTCCATAACGACATTTCCATTCTGTGAATATAAATGATGTGTGGGACTTCGGTAAAAATTAAAATAAAAGAAGAATGAGAGCGGAAACATAGAGACATGACATCCGGAACATCACTAAGTTGTCACTAATCTAGTAACGACAACTATGAATTGAACATGTCTTAATCATATATTCGATTTAAGAGATTCCTAAAATATAAAGTTACTTCTTTACTTTTAATTAAAAATCGATAGTTACAAATTCACTTACTTGTCTGAAAAAAGGAAGGAGAGTGTTACATGGAAATGAAGAAGACAATAATCTCTGTTGACCAAAAAAATCAGTGTCAAAGGATGTTAAATGCCCCCTGCAAGATGTGGAAAATGAGTAAATGCTCCGACGAGCACCGGTATTAAATAATGTTTATTTGGCAACATATACAATTCCAAAACCGATATGCGACCTGCTTAATTGCTTAATTGGCAAAAATCGCTCAGTTTAACATTTTTGTGTTTGAAATTGCCAAATATTAATCTTAAGGAGAAAACAAAGTTTGGATTATGGTTTGTTTAATAATGATGTTCACAATAAAACACAGGAAGGAAAAACTCTGCATCATCCGGTATCTATAAAATAAAAATTCTACACTTTTAAAATTTATTCAGAAATAATGTGTTTAGCTCAATACAAGTAACTAAGTATTACTTTGGATTGCATAAAATAAAATGCTTTGCACTAAGGAATATTACATTCCTGAGAAATTATCTTCGTTCGTTTTTCGCGTTCATCTTCACTTCATATTGAACATTGTCTAGTATGTCCTTCCACTGAGAGATTCAAGGGTTTCAGACCGTAAAATTTCATTGTTTTGTTTGATGGATCTCTTTTTGGAGGAGGTAACAAAGCATTGTGTGCGCCTTCGATTATTAGTTCTTCGGCTTGTATTATAACAATAAACGAAAATGGAGTTAATAAACTAAACATTTACTGTGTACACATATTCAGGAACGTGTACTTTTTACACCCTTTGTTAAACTATTATTCATGATCGCACAAACCTACAAGTTGGCCCACCCTGTTGACTCTTCCCACTTTTCACCATTCAGCTTATATACACTGCAATATACATTTAACCATTTAACAGCTTCTTTTTTCTCTCATATAATGTCAAAAAATAAGCATATCTTTTGTAAACATTTTTAAGATTAAATCAATTATATACACTCAAATCAACAGTCAGAAGCATTATAAATATTGAATTTAAAAGAATTATGCTAATACTTATTTTCATCGAAAAAACATATTTCTCCTTAAAGTTGGCTTTTTTCCAAAGAACGAAGTGAACTCAAAAGAACACTTAACAAAAATGTGTATTAGATTTAAAAAGGTAATATTGTACTTACAGTTAATTATTCTCTTAAAATTTGGTTTTTGTTTGGTAAATTTTAAGACAGTGAGACAAGCATAGTCCGACATCGTAATCGGGACAAAAATATCGTGCTTCTTTTTCACCCGTTTTCCAAAATCGTTTCTTTTCAACCAACACACAAAACAGCCGCCTTGTTGGTTCTCAATTTTTGTTCTAGAGAGAAATCACTTCTAAAAAGTTTTTTTCGGTCAATCGTAAGAGACTGGGCGAAATTCCTGACCGTTCATTTTTCTCATTTACTGCCCCATTTCTTTCAATAAGTCGATCTATAATATCAAGCCTGAAATTCAAATGAGATAATTGTCCTCCCAGTTTCTGATATAAAACGAAGGCATTCCAGAATGATGTATCTAAAAGATGAAATAATATTTTTTATTTATTATTTCTTGCCTTTTTTGTTGTTGTTGTTTTTATTGGGTAATTTGTGAGATGCTCATCTATCCTATCTACACTACAAGAGAAGTTCGATGACAAACTTTCATTCCTTCCAAAATTATTTACAGAAATTTTAGATTCACTATCTAAGTCAATATCAAAATTATTTTCTGTTATGAGTCTCTCAAAATCACTCATTTGTCTTCTGTTTTAAGCTCCAAATTTAAATCCTATATATATAGCTCCTCCAAATCCTAGCTTGCAGTACACCGATCTAGTAAAAAGGAAATTCTCGCCTTATTTAGTTTAAAAGAGTGCAGTAAAACCTAATCTAGAAACTGGTTTAGACATTTTTTTGTGTAATCCTAACTTTACTAGACTATTAGAGACAACTGTTAGAAACATTGCACACTAAACGAGAAAAAAATACGGGAAAATCAGATGATTAGAGTAAAAAAAAGCGTTCGATGGGCAAATTCAAACGGTGTTCGGGCAAAACTGTTGAGTGGTTAAGCTGGAGACTACGGTCTGATGCACTTACAATATGTGTATAGCGCAATGGAGTAAATTACACCACCCAACCCCCGCATGATGTAATTTGAATCATTTCTTCCCGATCGACATTTATATGTATTATCTAGATTTCGAAATTTCTGGAAGGGGCTGTATCAGTGGCTTAATGGGGAATATTAGTGCTCCCTGCAAACCCAGGTTTTGGGTCCCGAACCCAAATACGTATTTTGTGACAGTCAAGTTTTGGTCCCCCACCTGGAATGTGTTTTTTTTTCGTTTTTTTTTTTTTTATTGAAAACAATTATAAAATCCCTGTGCACCACAGAGTATCAAACGGGGCTTACAGAAGTAAGTATTAATCACACATTCAGAGGAAAACAAAAAATTGAGGTTAAGAAGAAGACTACAAATATTTAAGGAACAAATTACACAGAAATTTTTAAAAGCATTTGGTGGGAAAGAAGTTGATGAAAAATTAGGAGGCCAATTTTATATTAAGTCGCTTGAAAGTCAGTCTTAGGATCTTTTCTCTGACAAACTTGGAACACAGAAAGAAAGAAGCTACGTTCCACATTTCCCTCGCCACCAATATTACAATCACAGGAAGATGACGGAACTAAATTAAATTTCTTCAAGTAGCTTTTGAAATTACCATGACCACAGTGTGAGAAATTGGGTGATTTTGTAGTTAGTGTAAAATGATGGCATGACAGTCTTCTTATTAATGATTGAAAAATTTCTTTGTTATGCTCCCCTTTATTAGGAAATACATATACCTTGATTCCAAGACTACACCCATTCTTTCTTTCGTGATCTTCTTGTAAAACGATTTAGGAATATTAACGTCAATGTCAATTTTGCGCTTCCATGCGCTCTGAGATTTTTATTCTTTTGGCATATCATTGTGCTTAAATGCTCTTTCTACTAAATCAAAAAATAGATCCAATATTTTGTTTCTTCATATTCTCTATCTCCTGCATACGAATAATCTTTTTATTTCCCCAATTATTTTTGATTGTTGTTCTTTTGTTCACTCGCTAATGCGTCTATATAAAGAAGTTATCACTTCGAAAACATCATATTCATAATTTTGAAATAATACCAACTTGTGTTAAAATAAAAGTTTGAAATTAGCTCATTTTTGCAGTTTTTTTAACGTCTTTTTAATTTTTGTCATGTAATTCAGGATATTATTTATTGTTTAAGTGGCAGTGAACAATACATTGAGCAGTAAATGCCGTAACAACAATTTTTGTTTATCGTAAAATTAAATTTAAAGATCTCACCATTGATGCCAATGTATGACGTATAAAGATTAATAGAAAATAGTTTTTTTCAGAACAATGAATAGGGAATTTTAAAAATTTTAACGCCTTAAACGTGACCAAAATCTGTATCCGAAAATCAAAGTTTTCCAAACAGTTTGTAAAAACCTGAAATTTTAAAATTGTATCAATAATGGATGCATAATTTCCTCTCGGGTTATTATCTTGAATAGACATTACATAAAATAATAAAACATAAAATTTTAAATGCATACATAAAAAAGGGTACAAAAGTTACCTAATCATCCTAAATTTTAAAACACACATGTTACATCAGTGCTTAATCAAACTTTCAGTATTTGTGACCCAATTTTCATTGCCTCCCCTCCCCATGTAATGCAATAACAATATATGGAATGCAATAATAATATATTTTAACAATAAAGCTACAATACGAATTTAATTATAACCGAACAAACTTTCAAGATAAGTATTTTGTATACAATCTGGTATATGATAAGCTCATGAGAGTCAATAGTAAGTATTAAACTCGTTCTTAACTTATTATTGATAAAATAATTGGCAAAAACAGAACAGTACTGTAACATTTATAAGTATTTTATATCACTATAAATGTGTGTTTTATTTTTTATTATGTCAAAACGCATTTGTTTTGCCAGCTTGCAGTAAATTAATAATTTTAAAAAATATTTTATTTTCTACTTTTTATATGCTTGCTCTCTCTGCATAGGTTTAACACGCCTCCCTATGGCGTAACGTACACTCCCACAACCCCCGCATTTCAAAGGGGGCCTAGGATTCTAGGAGACCCAAAGCCTGAATGACACTATGTATGTATCTTTTGTAACATCCGGCTTGGAGCCTAAAACCCTAAGTTTGCGGGGGCCCTTAATATTCTCCGTTGCATTACTGACGCCTTCCTGGGGGGTTCCCCTACAGTTAGAGACGATCTCTACCCACATCATTTTCCAAGTCATTGATACCAGCTGAGCCTCACGACGATAATATCTATAAAATGAATAAAAATGATATCGTTAATAATCCTAATAATATCCATATCACTCTAATAGATATAGTTGAAATCATAAAAAATGCAATTAACAACTTAAAGATGAATACTATCAACACTAATATATATAGCTAAACATTATCAATGTTGGTATATATTTCTATTGTCATTAAAGTACATTAGCTGTCTTCAACTTCTTTTATTATCTATTTCTATGTATATCTAAATATTTCTGCGATGGTTGTAATAAATTTACTACGTATTATGACAATAATGCCAACGTTCAAGATAACTCGTCAAGTTGGCCCCGAGATTTCGCTCTTGTCGTACGCGCTGAATTGGCAACCATGTGCTTCGTTTCATATAATAACGCCAATATGGTTGGGATAGTAACTAAGATCTGGCCAAAAAGAAATTTTGTGAAAAAAAGAACAAATAAATAGAACTACATAATACGTGTAAATTACGGTTGTATAATTTCAGCAATGAGTATGAACAGTTGTATAAGTTGTAAAATAGGGGTTGGTCCACCGTCAGGGGGAAAGGAGGTGTCCCCTACCCTAGTTACATTAAAATAAATATTATTATTATTAGATATTAATATTAGAAGATGGCATTGATATCAGTGAAATTATCAGCATTAGTATGTATCACATCAATATTCATCAATATATATATATATCTTATTAAATAGTAAATATACTATTTTGTATTTGCCGGCAGTGTGGTATATTTGCTTTGGAGCTGGCCTTGTATGCCCTAGTTTGTGGATTCACCCTGGGCTCAAGTCGGTAGATTTTCATGATGCAAAAAAATCTGCAGCGTCCAGGTTTTATGAATGTGCTAAATGTTAAATAACCATTGAGTGGTTGTTTGTCCTGTTTTTCTCTTGACAAAATTAAATTTCTAGTCCTAGTGCGATTTCGCATCGTCAGAGTTCTGGTGTCTCTCTTTGGGAAGGAAACTGAGTGTCAAAATCACTTGCAGTTATTAATATACCACCTGTATGGTGCCACAGTAAAAAGAGATTCTAGATCCAGGAGAATGCACAAAATCAGCAATATTAAGATATCAATCCGCATCCCCATTAGGAATAAAAAAAAATACGTTGGATCTTTCAATCAAGGTAAACAAATAATTACAAATGATTCAGTCAACGTTATACCGTGATACAAAACACAAAGAAACTTTTCAATACCTGTTCTATACGGATTTTATGTAAAAATGCTCTAAAGTGTAAATGCTAATGTAAAATGCTCTATGAAATCAATTGTGGGCAAAAGCCTGATTTCTATACAAATGTGAAGAATAAAAATTACATGATGGACATCTTTACAGTTTGGGATACATAGTCAACATAAAGTATACAATTCAATGAGTGCATTTAACAACGGAGACAACTATCATAACCAAACTGTGTCATTTTTGTTCAGTCTCGAAAGGATCTTACAAAATACATACATTGAATATAAGTGGCAATTATTTGAATCTATATATATATAAACAAATATATCGACGTAATATAATTGTTCAGCCGTTATTTTTAAAGTACCGCCTTCTTTTAGACGAAATGACATTTTTACTGTTCAGATTGAAATCAAAATTCTCATTGGATGAAAGGCATAGTTATTTTAACCAATATTATCATGGATTTACTTTTATTTTTATTGATGACCGCCTTCTTTACAAAAATAATTAAATTTCATTGGTCTGTTCTATTGAAAGCACTGATCGGAGATACATGGTACGAATAATTGAAACAATGCTCTGGTTTTAAATTTTATGTACCGCTTTCTTTCGAGGAGTTATACTAACTTATCTGTGTCAGATTCTAATGAATGTGATCAGTGGATATTCGTCATAAACTTTTTCCCAATGATGCTTTTTTCACATGAAGTTATCGATATCATGAATCAACCGATTGGAGTGATTATAGAAATTTTATTTGTTTTAATGATGACTTTTTAGACCATTGTGCTTATCAAACTTTTAATATTTGCGATTCAATTTTCAATCCTTATTTTCATCTCACCCCCTTCATACATTAACAATATATATAATGTAATAAAGATATTCTCTGACAATAAAGCTAAAATAGAACGTTAAATGTAAGCAGAAAAAATAATCGAGATAAGTATTAAATTTTGTGTATGCTACTTTTAAGTAATAGATATTTTTAGTAAATTTCTTTGAATATTACATTATTTTTCCAGTCTACATTTATAAGTGTATTATATCAGTGTTAATTCGTATTTTATTTCTTATAGTGTCTGGATGTATTTTAGTTTGCTTCCTTTGAATAAATTAATAATTAATTTTTAAATAATTTTTTATTTTCTACTTTTCGATAAGTTTACGCCCCCGCTAAGGGACACCCCACACAGTTTGATAATCGCTGCGGTACATGTAATAGTATACGTCAGAGATCCTATTTTATCACTCGAATATATGTTGTTTAGTTTGGTTCAAAAAATAAAATGAATACAAAAATTTAACTTTTACTTAGACTTTAAAATAATTATATTTTTGATTAAATGATATTATTAAAATCGCAAATCAAAAATGAATAGGATATTGAAGATCATGACTTTATTCTCTATCAGGAGAATATTTAATCATTACCTATTGAATATTATCCGAAAGTTCATAACTCTGTATATATATTACATATCAAAATAGCTTTAATAATACTTTCTAGATATTTAACGTATCCGACTACGTTCGGAACCATGATTTTAAAAAAGCTCTTAAATGGATAATTTTCATGATATTTAGTGTCACTTAGATTAGACTACATGTATAAAATTGTTTTAAGAATATTTTGACAAAAAAATATTTAAATACAATATTTTGCCAAAAAATTAACTTAGAATAATCTTTTTTCAAAATGTTCTCCTTTTGTGAAAAATGCTTCTATTATAATAATATTTGTCTGTATAAAGCTCAGACCTCTTCACAGAGGCTCAACTATGATTTTGGAAAATTTCACATTATTTTCAGTGTTACAACCAAATGAAATAATTATCGGCGTTTTTTTTTAAATTTGCTCCCCTCTGCTCGCAAAATATGGATAAACCCACTTTTAAGTTATATACTATTTCAAAATTTCTAGTTGAGCCTCTGTAGAGAGGTCTGAGCCATATACAGGGATAAAATTATTATTATAGAAGCATTTTTCACAAAAGGAGAACATTTGAAAAAAAAAATTTCTAAGTTAATTTTTGCCGAAATTTTGTATTTAAATAATTTTTTTTTGTCAAAATGTCCTTAAAACAATTGTATACATGTATTCTAATCTAAGGGACACTAAATATCATGAAAATTATCCATTTATTTGCTTTTGCAAAATCACGGTTCTGAACGTAGTCGGATACCTTAAAGGATAAAAGATTCTCAGAACAAACCACAAAATGAGAATTTCAGAAACATTACGGGGTAAATAAATTAGGTATGTAAATTAAAAGCTTCTTCAAAACATATTTTTTTCAAGAGAAATATCATTGTTAACTAGCAGTCGCTATCGTAAGAAATGGTTTAATGTTTCATATTCTAAAACAAAACAATACAGAGATGAAATCAGTAGGGCACACTGAAATTTTCCAAGGAGGGGGCAGGGTCGAATGTCCACCATTCTTGTATCATGCTAGTTTTAATTTTGTCGATTTTTGGGAACCAAAAAACAGTGAAAAAATAATTATTTAACAATTAATTATTATTAATTATAAAATTCATCATTAAAAACAAATACTTAATTAAATTTTACGTATTATATACTTAAAATTATAATCAATCGGGGAAAAAATCAAGGGCATTGGGGGCGGACCCCTAGGACACCCACCTTGTGGGCGCCACTGGATGAAATGTATATTATCGTTATATAATAAATAACAATCTTACTCTAACGATAGTATTTATAAACTGATTTACATTTTTAACGAAGGTTATAAGCATAACCACACACAAACACACACATACGTATTATATATACACTGGGGTCCAAAATTAAGAAAATTTGCATATCTTGTCAAATTTCATGAAAAAAAATGAGAGAAATGAAAATTACTTTTTCGAAACAAAGATGCAAATTTTATGTGTCGAATACGTTAGCGTATACGTGTGGGGGACAGAGCTAGTTACCGCATGCCAAATTGCATTTCTTTTGTTAAATACACCTTGTCGAATTTCTTGGTGCGTTTTTGCAGCAATCGGTTGTATTGAAATTCAAACAGTAAAAATGGATAACCAACAAAGTTTAGATAATGGAAAGAGGTGTGAATTGTAAGTAGGGTAGAAGCAGGCCAGTCTCAAATCCAAATTTGTAGAGAATTCAATTTAACGCCCATCATCATGTTAAACTCATGAAAACAATTTTATGATATCGTATTTAGCAAGAGAAAGCCTGGATATTGTCGTTCAAGAGCAATGGCAACCGGAGAGAACGCCGTTTGTCCATAATTACCAGGCATAACGGAAATGCTTCTCAGGTATCTCGTCAGTTGTATGCTGCCGCAGAAGCCCGATTTCAAGGGCATTGTTTCCAGAAGACCATGAGAGGACCCTCTTTGTAAGAAGAATTTTGTTTGTATCCCTCTCAGATATGCGAACAGGGGGGCCATTTAAAATGGAACCAGATATCGTAAAGATTAGATCAGGGATCAATGGAACATCTTTTTTCCTCACCATGTGTGATGAGTACCGGTTAAGCTTAAACAGTGATTATCACCGTATTTTCATATGGAGAGAACCAGGGACCCTATATCTTCCCCGGAATGGCCGAGTAATCGACCAACACGACAGCAGAGGCTTGATGGTCAGGGCAGACATTAAGATTAAGTTGGATAGCCGCACGCCCCCCCTTCATGTCTTCAATAAAAGCATTGTGACAGCTGTGAGGTATCTGCCTTTTATGGGGATGCAGTTGGTCCTCATTTTATTTTAATATAAGACAAGGTAACTCGCAATTCTGAACACTGTGTTGCTGAACTTGTGGGATTATTTGCCATAGAAACTCATAAATTCCCCCATTTCCAGTATAAAATCGCGGTGAGAGGCTTGTGTATCTGTAAGACCATACTACCTATTAAGCAATTTTATTGTTTTATTCTGCAACATTTGAAACATACCTTCCTTCTCCGATGAGTGACGTGCAGGATCATGCGTGTAGATTTTAACTGTTGATGGTTATCTTATATTTCATTATATCAACCCTATGTGCATACCGAATTTCATTAATTTCGGTAGTTCTAGAGATATATGACCAAATCTGAAAATCTTTTGAAAATTTTGAGTACCATATTATATATACAGTGTGTTTCCGAATTCAACCGACAAATTCAGAGGGGTGATAGTAGGCAGCATAAAGACGACAAATCAACGTTGAATATGAGGTCGCAAACTACATTTAGTTCATAGTAATTCGCAAAAATAGTTATGAAGTGGGTGATGTAAAATGGAAGGAAAAGGGTCAAAACAGGTAAACAATACAATTATAATACGTAAAGAGTGTTTAAAATATGGATAAAGCATCACAGCATGACTTCAGAGAAAAAAAAGGACAAGCAATTGTCACAGGAATCATTCGTAATTATGACGGCGTAGGTCACAGCACAACCAATACTGCAAATGAAGATTTGTCGGACGCCTTCAAGCAAATCCGGTGTGCTGGCGATATCAGCTGAAGGGAAGACTATCCGTGATATGAGATCCTCCACTGTAGCCACTGGTGTCTCATGCACAAGCAACTTCAAGTGGCCCCATATGAAGAAATCCAATACATAACGTCCGGGGAGTGTGGAGGCAAAGCAACGATTCAAACACGTCCAACTCACCTCCCAAGGTATGTAGCATGGGTGTAATTACACACCGGAATAAAAAAAAATGTGCTGGAGCCCCATCGTACGTGAGCCACGCGTTCTGGTGAGTAGTGGCCACTACTCCCTGCAGCAACTCCGCGAAAAGTTGGAAGGTTTCTTCAACTTTACCATGACACTCCAAATCCCTAAATTTGTTTGTTCCTTCCCCTCGCCTGGCTCATCATCCTCTTAACGACTACTATTATTCTATTTTCCCCTACTAAACGTGGTTTGTTTGTTCTATGTTGATTTGTCGCCCTTATCCTGCCTATTATCATCCCTCTCAAAGTGTCGGTCAAATTCGACAACACCCTGCGTATTATATATAGATTTTCATAGGACTGAATCAATGAGTTGCAAATAAATCATTGTAAATTTTGTAACGACACACAAATCTATGTGTTTTGTTTTGCTATGTATTTTATTGCTCATTTTCGAAATATTTCTTAATGAACATGCATTTATTCATAAATAGTACGCTCTAAAGTAAGCAAATTAGGTAATTTCAATTCGCATTAAAAACAAGAGTCTTGAAGTAATTGTGAAATAATAAACATTGAAATGATATTGGCTTTACCTTCAGTTATAATTATTTGTTCCATCCCCATTTCCACAATTTAATGTAATTTTCTTTTATTAAAGAAATGTAAATCTTCTTTAATGAAGAATCTAATATTTTCTTCAAAAATTACACGATATATATATTTTTTTCGTCTTTACACCTAATTTTTTTTTTAGTAAAACATGCTTTTAAATGTTCATCTATACTGCGTAATATTCATAAAATGTTTGTAGAATTTAAATTCATTTTCGAAATAATTCTTCGTTTTTTAATATACAATGCACAAAAATGCATTGCTCTGACATACCTACAAAATATATAACGTTATTTCTTAGAAAGAATGCCTTTAGTAGCTTTATGGCATTTTGACGTTTTTATTTTATTTATCTATTGACAAGAAAAGCTGTTTCAGCAATAAATGCGTCTCAATGCAGACATTCCTTTCAAAATGTCACAAAAATAATGTTTCAGATCTAAAAGTATGTTTCGGAAATCCTATTTCAAATCTCCTTTAGTGATATAAGGCATAATTCTTTGCTTCCACAGCAATATTTTCCTTTGTTCTTAACATGATTTTCAGCTGTTCCATAAAACTCAATATTTTGATTTGTATCGTAACTTAAAAATTTTTTTCTATAAATAAAACTTTTATAGCATTAAAAGAGAAAAAGATTCATTTGGAAATATTAATCATGCGTATGGAAATTTGGAAAAATTATGTTTATCATAAAGTATATAAAATTAAATGAAAATTCAAATTATTCTAAGCACTTTTATTGTACTATGAAAGAAGCATAGACCTTTTATCGTATTTATTCATTAGGAATTTATATATTTGAGATATTGAAGCATCTTTTACAGCGAAACACATAATGATCCAAGCTCCAACAGATCCATTTAGACAATTGGGTTGGTTTCAAATTTAAGTAAAGGTAAATACATAATAATGAAATGGGTCACAGTTTGTTAAAATTTTAACAATGTGCTTAGGAGATAAAGATTAATATTAATAGTGAACCTATGCCCAGGTGTTAGAAATATAGGTAAGTATTTTTTGAGCTGTAGACCACTTGATAGAATGATTGCAAAAACTTTCCCAATTTTCAAGAAATTTATTTTGTAAAATTTTTACGCCGAATAGGAAAGCAATATGCATTTGGAATCACCTGAAGCTGTAAGTTTAGAACAGTAATCAATTACGAATTTTTGGCATATGGAGAGTTTATTTTTAATTAAATTTAGATATCATATATGTTATGTTGTTCCTGGGATTAAATCGTAAATAGCTTACAGAAAAGTCTGTTTATTTTTAAAACAAGAAAATAAATAAAATGAAGGATAACAATTAATGAATTAAGTGAAACATTTAAATGCGCGTCATTGCATAGTTGGCTTTCATTATGTTTTTAAGAGTTATTGCTGCTATGCGGATGTGCGTCTACCTCTCTTGCGTTCTCAATCTCTTCTCTCTCGTGTTCCAATGTCTCTTCTCTCGTTGTCTCTTCCGTCGGAGTCAATGCCCTTTCGTTTCCTTTCGAAGCCACCTGGGAGGGGGATGGTAGGGAGCTTGCAGTAGCACTTAGCGCCTCCTTCTTCACATATATGATTTGTTAGTGAAACTATGGAGAAGCGATAATGATGAGAAAAATGTCGTTACAAATACGAGTACGTGAATAGGGTTGATATTATGTAACAAAATATTACTATCGATACTTTTCTTTTGATGTTTTAAAACAGAATGTTATTGTTTTGATATCAAATCTTGTTTATATGAGATAAATGTTTTACAAGTGATTTTGAGGAACACCTATTATTAGGTATTAGAATCACCATTAGAAGTACTGTGCGCTTTAGTTATTTTATGGAAATAAATATGCTTTCACGCAGATGAATACGCAGTGCATTGTTGGGAAGTGAGTGCATACCGCCCCACACCTTTATGATACAGGTAATTGTTCAATAAAATGTAACAGTGTTCGACGTTTTGAGAATATTGCTTGTTTCGATATCACATAAATTTGGTGACGCTATTTAAATGAGTCCATAATTTATGCATTCTCTATTTAAAGTAATTAATATGCTGATACCAGGAAAGTAAAATATATATTTCTAAAATTAAATAATTTGTATGTTTAACAATTTTTACAAAATTTTATGATTTTTTTTTTGAAAACAAAACTATTATGTAATTTACGATCAGGATTTTCAGGGCATATGAAGATAAATGCAACATCTTTTCAATCTAATTGAAAACTGTCACTGGCGTAATTTTTAACACAGGTCATGTGACAAGGACCAATCCTCAGCCTACACAAAGTCATAGTGCCTCGATATATTTAACATGCAGCATTCAATTCCCGTGTGTTTACAATGCCATCAGTAGTCGAACTACGAATTTGTGACCATGATTCCTTGCTTACTGCGACCAGTATCTAGGGTTACTGTAATCCTTTATGACTATACTATAGTTTGTCAAAATTTGTTAACTCGAAGAAAATTGCACGCATACACATACATGTACGTTTGGAAAAACATAAATATATATACATGAACAGGATGTCTACATATTAGTTGGACAAAACAAAAATGATTTAATGCATGTAATTTACATGAACAAAATTAAGGAGCATATCGTTGTAAGACAGTACTTCTCAAACTTTCAATGTTGGCGACCCACTATTCAATCAGAATTTTCATCGCGCCCCCCTTCAATACAATAACAATGTATTGAATTCAATAATACTATACTTTGACGCAACAGCTACAATACAACTTAAGCCTCTCAAATACAACCAGCGTATATAAACGTCTCGCTCAGCTGAAGCGTTAAGTGCCCGGACATATATGTACGTCTTTCCGAAATACGATCCTTTTTGTGCATTGCTATCCATAAAATTATTTCGAAGGCGTTGGAAAGCAATAAAAGGACCTTGAAACTGTTTCTGAAGGATTTTGCTCATGTGTTCCTTTTCTCCCCCCCCCATGCATCACATAAGCGTGGAAAAAGGTGGCATTGGGGAGTGACGAGAATACCTTTTAATCATCAAATATAGTATTAAATTATAAACCGTACAAATTATCAATATAATTGTTAATTTAATATATGACAAGCCCATGGGGTCAGTGGTATTTATTAAAATTGTTCTTAACTTAGTATTATTAAGTTAATTATAAAATACATTTTGAAGTACTGATAATTTTATAGGCGTATGGAATCAGTGTAAATGTGTATTTTTTTATTATGTCAGAATGTATTTTGTTTGCTTAATTTTAGTAAATTTATAATTTTTTTAAATAATCATTTGTTTTCAACTTTTGAATATGCTCACGCCCCCCTCGTAAAGTTATCACGCCCCTCTAGGGGGGCGCGACCCACAGTTTGAGAAATGCTGTTGTAAGACATAGAAATAGTCGAAGTTTACCATTATCTCAAATGTTTGTTGTGGGTTCCTTTCGTTACAATGCCAATTTCCCCTCGGTAAATAAGTTCTTCCCACATATTCTGAGCATGTTTCCGTCCATCAAATTAATAGCTACGTAGTTTCTTGGTTTTAGTTCCGGAATGAAAGGAAGTAACGGCAGAGTGCAAAACCCAAACAATGAAATCCAGCGTGAAAGATCTGATGATCGTGATGGTCACCATATAACACCTCCACGACCAATGCAACCTGGTACCTCAGCAGTGAGGTAAGATGTGACGTCATTGTGGTAATGGTGAGGTATATCATCCTGTTTATAAAAATCTAAACACCTTTCATTTTTTTTCATTGATCATTTTTGTAAGGAATATCTGTAGCATGTTCAAGTAAATAGTTCTTGAAACCGTCTTTTCAGAGAAGAAAAATGGGCCAAAAATATTCGAGAAACTCACTGCATAATACATTTTACTTTGAGGCCATTCCTTTTGTGTTCTAGGATGGCATCAGGATTTTCCGACCCTCAAATTTTTACGTAATGAACTAACGCCTTCTATGGACAAATTTAGGATAAATTACTACTAGTGTTAAAACGGGGTAACTTGATAATTTCATTTAATATTTAGTTTGCAGACACTGAACCTCTATATATTGTTGTAGACTCGCTCGAACCCGGTACTCATACGCATTGATTTTACGTTTAGATCCCGTTGGAATAACTCAGTCATTGCTCAAAATCATTGACTTATATATACTTATCATTACAAATATCATATGACTTATTATGCACCTTAAAATATACTATTGTTATATGCTTGATAAAATACTCAGAAATATGGGAAACTCGCAACAGGTCGCAAACCTTCCTTCACTGTGTCTCACTCTCGAGTGTATAAGCGTTAACTCCACTACACCCTTACATATCAGTGTTTTCACAGCGCCCTCTACAGTTGGGGTCTAACAATTTCTATATATATACATATACACCTACGCACACATATGTGCGTGTGAAACATAGAGAGAGAAAATGTGCGTTTTGAAGCATGAATAAATGAAATTTATAAACATTATCTATGAAAAGCTTTAAAAATTATATGTGAAGTGATGCAGATTGTGTGAACAACAAATTTATTCTTTTCTCTCTAAAATAATTGTAAGAAGAATAAGTCAATGCTTAGAGAATTTTGCTAAAATATTTGTAATATTTTGCTCAAACATAACTTTTCTTATTTATTGTAATAGGATAAAAATATAGTTATACACCGATAAAATGCTTAAATTATTTTTTTAAATACTACAAAGCGATGGAAGGCTGCAAGAGTTTAAAAAAATTTAAAGGTATTTATATCACGAATTCAATGATTTTAGTTTTATACGAAAAATACAGTAATGAACACGATATGCCCTTCGGCAAAGTTAGAAGAATGAAAGAATTCTTTACGCTTGCATGCTTCGATTTCTTTTACCATTCTCTATGTCATCGTACAGAATTCGAACCTTCTATTGTTATATCTTATTTGGATATAAGATCATAAAATGAGTCTTTCTTTGTTTCTGTAAAATCCTGAAAATGGACCAATAGTACAAAGGATTTATCCTATGAATTTAGAATTTTGGAGCAGAAACTGTAAGGCGTAGCGTAAAGAAAGAAAATTTATTTTTTTCTTGATATCACTAGGGGAGCGTTTCCATTTTGGAAGAAAAATCCCAATAGATACTGAGAGGGCTCACATAGCAAGAAAATAATCCCTTTTTCCGGAAGATTTTTTAGGTGTAAAAATAGATGTAAAGAACATTCTCAACAACTGCAGCAGTTCTTTTCGCAATTGAACAACATCGGTATTAATGATATTGACTCGAAGGTGACTAAATTTTAATGAGTGAGTGAGTGAGTGAGAGTAGGGTTTTATGGCGCAAGACCCAATTTTGGCTATAATGCGCCAAACATTTGTTAAAATAAAATTTAAAATGTTTATAAAATATTTAAAAAATAATGACAATACAGTTCTAAAAAGTTAAAATTTCTAATCACATAAAACCGTTTTCAAGTAATTAAAGAGAAAATTTGGTGGGAGTTGCCCCACCAAGTCAGACCATATATTAAAATAAAAACAATTGAAAAGAAGAATGGAACAATTTTGTTTAAAACAAAGTAGGGCAATACATGTTAATATAAAATTAGCTTCTACTTTTCCTGAATCGGGTTGGAGTTAACTCGCGTACATATGTGTCAGGATTGTTTCTATGATATTCAGTAATAGTGAATTTATCCATAGGATCTGGCTCAAGTTCTTCCTCCACGTCATACATAAGCATGTCTTCGTCATCAGTAGTATACTCTTGAGGTGCTGGCTTTCTGGGCTTATGTGGAGCCATTTTTATTTCTATTTCTGGTTTCTGTACTTTTGGGCGTTTTCTTCTATTTTTCGAATTTCGTTTTACACTTTTTGGGATTTCTGATGCTTTCGAAGGTTCACTATTGGAAATAGTAGGGACAGACTGGTAAGGGAACTAATGGCTGAATTTCAGTTAAAAGTGCAGTAAATTTATTAGAGGTTGTAAGAGGGCGGGTTTCAGTTTCTAAAGATGTATTTGCAGTGGAAAGTGAGTTGGATGAGGAAGCGGATATTATGGATGAAGATGGGGTTCAATAGGGGTGATCGTTTTATTTGTTGCGATAACCACGGCATCAGACACAGGAATTAGTGGCTGAGGCTGTGACACTGCTGCTGTAATAAAAGATGTGGAAGGTAGTAGTTGTGCTTGAGTTGAGGAAGATGATTTAGAAATAGCAGGTGTGAATATTAATGTATTCGTTTTAAGGAGGGATAAAAGTGGCTGGAGTAATTTTAATGGTGGGCATTTTATTTTTGTGATATTTTCATCAGTTTGGGTTGTTGTGTTTACTGTTGAGGGTTTAGCGGCTTGTGCGAATGTTTGAGATATTGTGGGACTATTAATTTTCGGGCTTCAGGATACGAGATATTTTTATTGGTTTTGATTATTTGAATTTCCTTTTCAGTTTTCCATTTAGGACACAGTTTTGAGTCGGAGGTATGAGATTGTGAACAATTGACGCATTTCTGCTCCAGACTGCAATCTGTGGAAGAATGACCAACAAATGCACTTCTAGAGCATGTCAGTTGCCCACGACAGGAATTTTGAGAATGACCGAATCTCTGGCATTTGAAACAGCGCAGAGGGTTCGGTATGTAGGGACGGATTTTACAATTCAAGTAACCAGCTTTTATTGTGTTTGGTAGTTTTGGATTATTAAATGTTAAAATTAAATATTTGGTGGGAATAATTGTAGAGTCTTTTTTTATTGTGATTCTCCTGACCTGAGTTACACCTTGATCTGAAAATCCCTCAAGGATTTCTGATTCAGGAGTGCTCAAGTCAGGTTCTGAAATGACACCTCTGCAAGAGTTAAGAGATTTATGAGGAGTTATAGTTACAGGCGAGTTTAGAAAGTTTTTAGCGAGAAGAAATGACTTGGTTTGTAAAGCAGATATCGTTTCAATAAGTAGATCTCCGACTTTAACGTTTTATAGATTTAGTTCCCCTTCAGGTACACCGAAAAGGAGATTTATAACCATTATCGGGCGAGAAACTAAAATCCTGCCACTTCTTTCAGTTTAAACGTGGGCCAAAGAGGTTACCAACGCAGAGGATCCCTAGGCCACAAGATCACACGGGAACAAAGGGGCAGGGGCCGGATCGGCCAAAACCATTTCCGCGCTTACCCCGGACGCCGCAATGACAAACATGCGGGATCCGGTAAACCGACACTTTTTAAACTGCAACAAATAAAAGTAACATAAACAAAGTATTTCGAGACACGAAGAAACTAAATTAGCCGAAAAGAAAATGTAACTATGCCACCTGTCTACATGAAGCATTGTTCCAAAGAAACAAGCAGAGGTTCCTTGGTAATCAATCTTTCTCCCTACGGGAAAAAGGAAATTGAATGGCAAGGGAAGAAAGGATCGAAAATAGGAAGGCACTAGGACAACTCGGGTTTGAAAACCACGTTTTTTCAAAACAATAAAAACATAATCAAAAAGTAAAAGAAATATACGTAAAAGAAACTAAATTAAAGAATGAAAATGAAAGGACTAAATTTAAAGTTATTGATTAATTGTTTTTTAATAAAAAACTAATCTTAACAAATTTATTTTCTCATATGAACAGGTTGTTCTTACACAGCAAGAAAGTTTAAAGGCAAAAGGGTCAAAAATAAGAAGGATCACTAGGTATTTACTTGTTTAATTTTCGACTAAATGGGAAAGATAAAAGTACAGGGTCCTTTAACGTCAAAAGAATGGTCAGGGGTAAATTTAATGATTTTTATTGTTTTTTAATATATGCCATTAACACTTTTACGAAACAGTTATTCCTCAAACTGAAATTTTTATTTCTAAAGTGTGTAAAATATCAAATTTCGCAATATACAATTTCTGAAAAAGGAATTGATTGAATCTTTAAAGTAAAAAATTAAAAGATTTTTTTTGTGTGTGCTAAAAATTTACTCATGATGTCAAAATTTAAGTGTAAGAAGAAAGAGCGCATACTAATTTCGAAAAAATTATTGAAATGCAATACTTAAGTTAAATTTTCATGTGCTAAAAATATTTTTCATTATGTCAAAATCTGTAATTTGAAGAAATCACTCAATTATCCTAATTTGGAAAAAATATTGAAAATGCAATCTTAAGTTCGAACCGCAGAGTTTGGAAAGAACAAGTGTAGTTTTTTAGGTTTAATTATTGATAATAGTTGTTTATTCTCTCTTCCAGTTATAAAGAAGATTTGTGTCTTCTATTGAAATATTTTGCTTTTTGATGAAAGTTCTAGATATTTTGTGAAGTTTGAAAATTTGCATTTCATAAAAATTTATTTTACTCACAACCGTGTAACATTATCTGAATAGACCAGATGATTTGAGAATGAATCATATAATTTCGTTTCGTCAATAAACCAATATTCACTTAAATAAAGGCAGAAACTCATCATTTTCCTATTTTTTATTTTTTTTATTTTTTAAAGTTCTTTACAAATCCTATTAATAATGATGATAATAATAATAATCAAAATAACACAACCTTTTCTGACTCCACTTACCACCAAAAAATATATTACTATTTCCTTTACTTCAGTGAAATTTAAATACTTTCATACTTTTTATTTATCACTTGTATAGTTTTTAATTATTTTGTGGAATATTAAGACGTAATGTATATTATTGCACCAAAAATAATTAAATGCTTTCCTGAAGTAAGTAACGTTTACTTTTCTCGTAACTTTGTAACCAGTAGTAACCTATAGTCATTTATACCTGCCATAACTGATAGAGGCACCAGACAAAACACTTGCATGGTTTCTCCTGTCACGGAGAAGCGAAAGTCACACTGTGAGTGAATGAATTGGCAGCTTGAGATGTGGTGTGCACCAACACCCAGAAATCGCTTTAAATGTAAACTTGCTTGTACACACATGTATGAGAGTGGAACTATATATATTAAGTAGTTAAGTTTATCCCCTTTAACTTTCGAATAAAGTTATGTGATTCGTTCACTAGTGCCACCATCTTTCACATAGGCGTAGGTACGCAGCATATTCGAGGAAAGGGCAATTCACAAATAAGCTGTCAAAGATTATTAAAATCATTTTATTGTATTTAAAAGCCTTCAGAATAGTTAAATCATAAAGTGAAAGGAAAAGCATCTCATTTTAGAAAAACGTATATATCCGTCCGGGGCAAATTACCTATTTGTTGTTAGAGAAGGATACGCCGACGGAAGTTCAGGGAATCTTTAGTCTCTTTAGGGAGACTTTCTCTTTTTCAAGGAGTCTTTAGTGCCTTTAGAAGAGAGTACATGTGTATAAATAATAAATTATTTTAACGCTGAGATGGATTACGTATGCTTATGAATGATTTCTGATTCATAACAACATTATATTCCAGTAACCGTAGAGCGATATTTTTGAGTACAAATAAGTATACACTGTAACTTCTTTAAAATAAGCTTATTTGGGTGAGTGGGGGGATAATCTCTTTATTTCATCTTTCATCCTCTTAACTATAAGTCTCGTAAATAATTGTTTGTAAAAAAATAATACAGAATTTATATGCCGTGAAGATTATGTTAACCAAAAATAATATATTTAGTTTATTTTTCCTTTTGTCTTCCAAAAATTCTAGAATCTCTTTTATTAAATTCCTTAGGATCGCTAATGTAGAGTTGAAAAATTTATACTGATCAATATATATAACAAAATGGAATTCGGAATTTTTCAGAGACAAAGCATTACATTAAAAATAAAATATGCGGCCAATTAATACAATTTGCTTTATTTTCTTCATTAAAAGGCTGTTAGGTATCGATAGTACTTGAATTTCATCACTCTTGGTTGTTTCTTAGTATTTTATGGTCATGATGGTATACTGTTCCTCAAAATCACATCAAATTCAGAAAAGTTAATTACAATTTCCTTTCTAATTTTTGACCTTTGGTATTTCCAGCCATATATGAAGCTCTAAAGAAAATGGCACGCAAAAATGGCACTTTTATATAAAACGTCTGAAAAATGCATACATTTACAAGCTTACATGACATTAATTTATTGTATCACAGATACTATGGTTCAATTTTTTTCTCAAGAAAAATAAGAAAATTGTTCTTAAGTGTCTTTAACTAATTCAGTTAACTTCGAGCATAAACCGTTGGTTTGATTGATTGTTGATTAACGGCAGCCGCTGAAGCCGCTAACTCGAGACGGACCTTGCAATTTTGACCCAAGGTCAAGTGACGCATGAATCATAAATATCAAAATAATAAATATAAGTCACTCAAGAAACAAAAACGTCTATCTTGTCTGAATTTGATAGTTTCTTCATTTCTATAAACCTTTAAGTGAATATTATTCAGATAAATTATTGATAGTTTTGATTTGAAAGTAAAGTAAATTTCGTTATTTTACACATTTCAAGATTATTTTTGTCAAATATTTAACTCAATTTGTTTATGGTTCATTACTTAATTTCCTTGTTAAAAATTTTATATATAAATAGCTTATACACACTTTACTCTTTTATTATCTCAGACATGACTGACTTTTATATTTGGCATTATTGAACCAGTAGTTGATTTTACGTGCTGTATTGTTTCAGCATTTATTTCATTTAATGCACTTAAATTAGTATATTGTTTTATCTTTTGTGAAACCTAAAGAGTATTCGTACATCTAAATAAAAAACATGTTTAAAAGAATGTAGGCAGTTTAAATATATATTAGCTTTATCGCTAACTAACACATTATTACGATAAATATAGTTAAAAATAATATTTCTATATATAGATATAGATAAATTTGATTTGCAGTAAGGCACTTTAAGAATGTTAAAATTAAAGGCATATATATTTATATACATATATAAGGGGGAGATGTCAGTGATGGCCATCAAAAAAAATTAATATATAATTAATGGTCTGTTAACTTCCTGGTTTACTCATGCTTTATTATTTTCAAAATATTTACAAGTTATTTAAATGCATAAACTTTATGTCTTAACTGGCCGAGTCGTCTTGCTCATGGACACAAGGTATCCTCGTCTTTATCGTCCTCCAACTTCGAGCATATTAAAACTGGCAGGATCTCAAAATACTGTGAACGTCTTCTGATGTACTCATCGGACACGTTCAGAGATGAGCAGACATTTGTCTTATGGCTTGGCAATAGTGGATGGCACTATATATTGTATATATACTATATTTTCTCGAATCTAAGCCGCGACATCGATTCTATGCCACACCGTAACTCCTCAAAATGTTTTTCTTAAAAAATAATGCTATTGATTCTAAGCCGCAAGCCCAATTCTCTACACGATTTTGAAAAATATTTTTAAAAAAATGTCTAAAAGGATCATCAGTATCCGATTCTTTAAGATTTTTCAAAAGAACATTTAATGAGAAATATTAAGAAGTTAATAATATATTTATTTTACCCGTATTAAAAACTTTTATATACCTATAATTACTTTAATCATTAGTATCATGTTATAAAAATGATTCGGCACTCTCACTTTTACAGCTGACTTCAGAATTGGGGCTGACGTCACCATTTTCGCTCAAGGTATCGCCTTCAGTGCCACCCAAAGCATTTGTTATGCACAACACTTTTTTAAAAGAATTTGTTTCAGAAGAATGTAAAAGTATTATTAAAGACTGTTGAATATATTGTAAGCTAAAATTATATCATTTTGTTTACGCCATCGACGCATATTTGCTTCATCCGTGTCAAATTTTCAATGGTCACTGCTCTGTTTCAAGATGTTGTGTTTTTTGCATATAAAATACCTCCCTTCCCATACTTGTGTTATAGTGAACTCGTCTTGATGCTATTACCAATATTTTTCATGTCTAAGTGCGACTAAAAGAAAGCATATACAACACATTTCCTAAATACAAACAGACAACGATGTTTAGAATAGACTGAATACTGAAAATAAACGGCAGAATGGGATTAGTCATCGATGCAAGTGGCCGAAATGAACGGTTACATTTTTCCCTTTGAAAGGGGTAGACACTCAATTTCCTCCATCCAACAAATGTTTTTCCTTCGATTCTAAGTCGCACCAGATTTTCAGTAGCAGTAACACTGGAAATATAGTGTGTCTTAAATTCGAGTGAATACGGTATATATATATATATATATATACATATATATATATATATATACATATATATATATATATATATATATATATATATATATAGTCTTATTCTCTACAAACAAGATATAACATCCAACAATCACATTCGAAAACACATAGACAGTAGAGAAATCACACAATGAAGGACATATGGGCAACCGAGATTAAAAATTATAAAATGGATGCTGCAGTATTATAAACATTGCTGACTTAGGACAAACAATATATAAAATAATTTATATAAAAAATTTGGGTTGAACATTTTTTTGGCCCGCCCCTTCCCCTTTTTTTTAAAATAAATACTGAAAAAAACCCAAAATCTAAGTAAGGGATGGTTTTTCCCTTTAAGAATAACATATACTGGTAAATGAATAAAATAATAATAAGAAATTTTTTATAAAATTTAGATTATGGAATAACTATAACTATGAAATATTTTTTTTAAGAAAAACTATTTCAACCCAAATTTTTTAACCCCTAATTTTTTGAATACTTTATTCATATAACTTTTAAAAAAATTGGGGATTTCTGTTTAAGAAATTTTTTAAAAAGATTTATTTAATTTCGATTTTTTCACCCCAAAAATTTATTCTTGAAAAATTTAAAACAATATTTCTGAATTTAGAAACATGTACATTACTCCCCCAATGAGGATTTTTTATAATAGAAATTAAATTCTTATCATAAAATTTAGAAACTATTACATTATCTTTTTAATCGATATTATAAAAAAGTTCATTTTGTTTCTTTTTTTGTATTAAATTAAAATATTTGGTAAAAATTTAAAGTTAGGTATAAAATTTTGTTTGTCAAAAATGTTTATTCATTTTATAACGATAAAATAAAACTTAAAAATTAATGTAAATACTTTCAAAATTTTGTAAGTATAAATTGGCAAACAGTTTCTCGCCTTTGTGGGAAACCTTTTTTAAACTGCGATAAAGTTACCCCTTTTTTGTATAAAGAGATTCTCTTTTAAATACAAACCAAAGTGAACCCAAAACATCTATTTAACATTAAAAAAATTATCATTAAATTTTCAAAAATATTTAAACAAAACATCAATATTTTAAAAAGGGTTAAAAGATCTTAAAAAAACTGAACTAAGACCGAATAAAACATCTTTTTTTTGTTAATAATTTTTATTTTTTTAAAATTATATATATTTATTTTGTGTATTTTAAAAAAATAATTTAAAATTCTTCGAAATTAAATAATAGTTTAAAAACATTAAAAATCCAAAATTTGTAAATATCAAATGTAATAGAAAAAATTTCTGACTACACCCTATTAATTCGAATAAAATCACAGAAACATAAATTTTGTGTCGAGCCATATATACACACAAATATTCTGCTGAGTTACAATTTCCCTGTTTGTTTACGGAGAATTTTTGAAAATTGTTCTACAACCCCCTCAATTAAATGCGACACTTTGTAAAAGGCCCTTTGAAACAAAAAGCATCGAACGTAATTTGTATAAATTTTGAATTTAATGCCCTTGGGGTTTGTTTAAATTTTATCACGGCTTTTGTAAACTTTCCCTTTTGACTGTCCCCCAAGCTTTTTTTTAAGAGTTTAAATAGATTTAACTCAAAGTTTGGTAAAAATTCACGGGTTATCCGGGTTTGGGAAATATATTTTTAATCAGTGTAGATTCATCTTAAAAGGGAGTTTTTGTTGTAGAAGTGAATAGTGTATATATGGTTTTGTAATGTTAAAAAAAAAAAAACTTTAATATTGCTTAAAAACTTAATTATTTAGTGTTGAAAAGCTTGTTTCGTAAAAATATTTTTTGTATTAGACGAAATATTTTAAAAAGAATTTTTAACAATATATTAAGTTTCAATGTAAACTATTTGAAGTAACGGTGGGAATTGTTGATTTTATGGAAAAAATTTGTAGAGAAATAGTTTATAAACCATGATGAAAGTAAGACTCTTAGAAATACGTTCCATTGATGCATATAGGGTGTCCCAAAAATGGCCCTTAAACTCTTCATTGTCAGACTCCTCCCTGAGAGCAGGTAAGAGAACTAACCTGTACGATTCACAGTTTAGGGAAAAAAACACGAAAAACAAAGTATGACATTCCAGGATGTGGGGAATAAAACCCATAATGGAAAACAAAAATTTTTGCAAATATTTTCAAACGTTTTAAAAACCCCCTGTATATCGAGAACAAAAAGTGCCGTGGAACATGTACAAATGAAGATAAAAAATTTGTTAGTTTGTGTAGTCATTGGGCTAAAACATTTATTCCGAGACTCCCACCGGAAAAAATCATTGTGTGGTATCCGGCAGTGCGGCCTAGAACCGCATGTTCGAACCAGTGAGTCGTTGTATTCCATATCCAGTCAATCATGTACGGGAAAAGAAATAGCGGAGTCCCATCTGAACCATAGCTTATACATTAATATTTATCGTATTTTTTTTGAAACTTCTTATAGGACAGTTTTAAAACATATTTTTTGTACTCCCACGAAGAACCGGGGGCGGGTTTGAACACTATTAATGGAACACTCTGTACAGAAGTAAATTTAATTACTTTTTCTTTACTTTTTATTTTTATAGCGTCCATGCGATTATTTAAAAATAAGAAAATTATCTCAATATGTCTGAACTTATTCTAATATGTATTATAAAGCCAAGAAAAAACAATACCCCTTTTTTTTTATTATTCATGCCCCAAAAAGATATTTTAAAAGTTTTGATTTGGGGTTTTTAAAAAAAAAAAATTTGCATTTTTTATTTTGCATAATTTATTTTATTTTGTGTGTGGAAAAAACACACATGATGTTCCAACTACTGTCTATAAAATAACAGTGTTTAAAAATCACTCCCCGTCTTTAGTTTTTTGAAAACAACGTTTTTTTGCATTTTTCCTATATATGGGGAAATTTCTTTAAAAAAAAATTTTAGATAAAAAAAAAAGTCTGGTAAAATGATAAATATATACAAAATTAGAAAAAGCTAATGAGGATAGTAATCTCCATTCAAATTTACAATGATCTGCCAGCGTTTTGGCCACTTTTAAATCCCTTCTACGAAGAATGTCAGGCGTCCGCGAGACCAGAAAGTGATTGACCTCATTTATGACCTCGTCATTTGAATGGTAGATTGTGCCACCAAGATGCTGCAGATATGAAAAAAGATAATAATCCGAAGGTGACGTGTCCGGGTTGTACGTTGGATAAAACCCCCTTTTCCACCCAAGATTTTCCCAAGGGGAGTCATCGCACTAAAATGTAGCCGAGCTTATCGATAAAAAAACCACCCCTTCCCTAAATTATCTTCTTTTTTGTGTAGCTTTTATTATGCTCTTGATAGTCTGCCCTCTTTTCGGGTACTCATAGATAATTCCACGACAATCCCTTGAACCCGAGAAACCCTTCTTGCTGGGTTTGCGTTCGTCTTGCAACCGGGGAAAGTGCTGATTCTCCCGGGTTTCTGAAACACCCCCTTTAAAACTTGGGTCTCGTAGTACACCCCCTTTTTTTTCATCAGGGGGTTTCCCCCCTGTTTCCCGGGAAAAATTCCCCGCCCGAAACTCAAAAAAGCCAAATCCGGGTTTTCCCCCTTTTTCCCTTTGGGGTCTCCTGGGGCCCCCCACAGGTTAAACCTAAACGCTAGATTTATGCGTTTGATAGCTATATTGTTTTTTTAAAAAAAAAGCTCAAAGAAAGCCCCTGTTGAAACCTTCTTGTTCAATAGTTTGCTTTAACTGGTGATAATCAATCTCAATAGGATGGCTAGTATGGGGTTTATTTTCAGCGTCGAAACTTCCGGTTTAAACTTTCGAAACCAAACTTTTACTGTATCATAGAAAACAGTATGAAACCTAAACATGGACCCATTTTTTGTGGCATTCAGTCACACTTTTATTTCAGAGCTCATAGTGCGTAATCGTTCGGATCTGTTGACGTGATAGTTCAATTTTAAACACTTTTTGGGGCACAATGTAATAAAGTTTTGACAAACAAATTACACAGTCATGTAGTTCTAACTTTAGGGCTTAGAATGAAATAACCCGTTTGGAAAAATGTTAACTACCGTGGAGGGTCCCATTGGCGGAAAACGTTTTATTCAATCCGATATTCGTATTCTTCTTTTCTTTACGTTCATTCATGGGTGTATTATACTGGTTTAAATAAATTAATAGAAGAAATATTTAACTAAAACATTAACAAATTAAAAACATCATATTGTTAAAAATTAGTTCAAACACTCTGAAAGACTTAAAGTGATTAAAATACACATGTTTATATAATTTAAATACTTTCAGATTTTAAAATTAAGATTATATTTTCTTGAATGTCACGAAATCCAAATATTTTTTGATTTTGGTATAAATTCACAAATATGATGCATTCAAGTTATAATAGTGAATGTGAAATTTCAGTGCGAAATCTTAAGAAAATTATATAAAATAATTTTGCTTAAATCTTACAAAAATTATTTTTACCTTATATTTTTATTTCTTTTAAAGGGATTAACTAATGTGTTGTACTCTTTTTAACTATATCAAAAAACAATTATCTAAGACAGAGTAGAGTTCATTTGTTATAAAGATATGGTTGAAAGAAATAGTTCAAATTAAGTTAACTTAGAATTCAATTATTTCATTCAGCAAGAATTTCTATCACTAATAAATCTTCCAATCATCTCTTTCCTGTTACATTTGAAATGATATTCATTATTGAAATGGAAAATGTTTTTCAGAATCTAGAAAAATCTAAATTATTTTATATTATGGATCGTTACGAATATATTGATGTACATAACATTGTATGTGTTATTTTTTACTAATTGTATGATAAGTTTCCATTTTGATTCAATGTAGTTCCCATATTTAAATTGATCTTAGATCGTACTCAAGAAAATTTCATGTTGAAAATGCAAATAATTTTCTATGGAACTAAAATGTAATATATCCAAAAATAGCACATTTTCTCAGCACAAGTATTCGAATCCACTATCCCAATTTCGCAAAATACAAAGTAAACCCACAGCATCTTTTCCATGTTGAAATCCTTTATCATACTTATACAGGACGCGAAGAATTTTCTGGGAGTTTCTAAATATTTACCACCAAATAACATCCTTAACTATTAGGATTCTTTCGGTCCCTCTATTTTGTCAACAGATGTTTCAATTTGCCAAAGAGATTCATCATTATATAAGACGACTCTCATCACTTACATAATTAAAATAGTTTTAGGTAGCTCTTTCTTAAATAAATCTTTCCGGCCACTGTATTCTTTAGAGAAAGAAACGCCAGCAGAACTTTGAATAACACACAGACACTCACGCATTCATTCTGAACGGCAAAAATATAACAGACACCCTCTAATAAAGAGGTGGATTCATGCTAAATTAATGCCCTTAATATCAGTCAGGATGGATATGCTATTCATAAATATAGAAATAATTGAAAATTAATCCTTACTATTGAATAAAATATACTTCCTAGTTTAAATGTTTTCACAAATACACTTAAAAGATTCTTTCAAGTATTACATTTTAGAGATTTACGTGATATTAAATTTTATTGTGCATCTTTTGAATAGTTAGAACAATATTTGATAAAACATTTTGCTTGAATCTGAGCTAAATTGAATCAATTATGTTCATTTAAATTAATTGAAAATTTTAAGGTAGATCTTTGTTATTTAATTATGCCCACAGCTCTTTTTTTTTTAACGCAGTACAGTAAAAAAATGGTGCGTGGAACGCCACGCGATAGAAGTGAAACTTCTTTGGAACATTGATTATTTGCTCTAATATTCCAAACTGACAGTGTACATGTCTCAATCGCCTAATTTGCATGAAAAGTATTCGTGGCAAATTGAGTCTTTCTAATACCAAATCCAAAGTAGGAAAATATGCTGGAATTTCTGGGAATACAAAACTATTATATTTTGATAAATTTGGTATACTTTTCCTACTTAAACTTTGTTGGCATTGTAACATTCTTTAATGTCTTCTAAATTAATTTCCAGTAAAATATTTTTCTGCTCAGCAAAAACAGGCATTCTCAAATCATAATCTATCGCAAATCGAACAATAGTGACCGAAAGGATTATCAACGAATAGCTTTTGAAAATCTTTGTGATAACTTTTATGGGTGAGTGAATATTAACGGCGCACTCTGCAGCTGCATGGGGCTTTGGGGATGGACTTCATAATTTTAAACCATGGTCAAGTGACGAGGACGTCACCTGAGCTGGCACTCCCCTCTCCTAACTACCACACCACACCAACTGGAGGACGTTTGAGCTCTCAACAGATTTAACGTGCATCGCTCCTTTGGATGGCGGGTCTTAAGTGGTACTCGGCTCGAACTCATGACACACCTGCCACGATCTGATACTTTGACCACTAGGCTACTGTGGCCACAAATTTTTATGGAAATCATAGTCTTTGTAACGTAAGATAGAATTTATTATCGATTCACATTCTCAGCTCCAACACGCACTAGACTTGTTGAGGGTTCTGTAATTGACGGTACAGGGTGGCTCACAAAGTCCTTATTAATCTGTGCTGTCATAAGAAGAGTATATTCCCATCCCTTAAACTCGGCATTAAGAGAGTATTTTGCAATGTTTTTTTTCATGCTCGATATTCTCTCATGTCTACTCTGATGGATATTTGGCAGTAGCACTTGATGAATTTGCACTATTTTTCTGTTTGTCATTAAACTCGGAATTAAGAGTGTTTTGCAATGTTTTTTTTTTTTGTTTTTTTTGTTTGCTTGATATTCTCTCATGTACTCTGATCGAGATTTGGCAGTTGCACTTGATGGATTTGCATTTTTTTTCTGGTTTTTTTGTCACTTTTTCGATTGGACTTGCTGCTAGTTTTTCTTTTTTTTTCTTTCACGAAACTCTTAACTCTTTTTCCTTTTTGTGCATTTGATTTAGGCATTCTGCCTAGAATTAATAATAATTGAACTCAAATGAAAATTAATGAAATAAATTAGCCACCGAACACATTGCCATGTGTAGCCAACAATCTAAAGAAAATTTCAAAAAGGCACGCTTTTTCTGCGCAGCTATTTTGTCTACACCATAATGCTCACACTGCAACTGATACGACTGCTGATAATGTTCCCAGGTCTGGGGAAAAGGACCCCTAATCGGAAGGTGCGCAAGTTGACCAGTCGGAGACGTGGGTAATTATCCAACATTTTCACCAATATGACACAAGCCACGAGGTGTCCCTGCTCCCCCTTATCCTCCTCTGGCTCTCTACTTACTATGACGACGACTCGGGGGATGGGAGGCAGACTACTTCCGTTCACTTTTTCACTGTTACACAAAACTGGGCAATTTTCTCATTCACTCTCGAGCCCAAAATGATTCACTTAAAAAATGATTGATACCCAGCTGAACAAATGTTCAAACTTTTTGAAGTTTCGGGGTGTGTTACATTTTAGGATCAATGTTAAAAATATTCGAAATGTTCTAAATACTGAGGCCGATATCAAAACAGGAAACTAATAACTAATTGATGGCTTTCATTCTCATATTTTCTTAGAACAGCTTTGTCAAAAAGGAGAAACAATGAAAAAATCGTATTTAGATTTTGCACCATGCTATTCCAAAACAATATGAACAAATGTTTAGGGGTATATTGAAATGGTTTTTATTAACTTCAGTGTATATCATTTTGAAAAAGCTCAAATATGCATTTAAATAAATTAAAAAGTTTATTTACTTAGGCGAACATAATTAATTTCATTAGTTTATATACTTAGTATTAAAAGTTTGTGTACTATATTTTATTATGCATATACAAACAATCACGATCTTTTTCGTGCTCTGTTTATTTTTCAATTAATGCATTCGTAAAAGACAGATTTAAGTATTCATAAAAACTTTATAATAAATACAATAAACATTCAACATCATTACGCGATGTAGAAAATCCTTACTATTTATTTGACATAAAATTGCAATAAATCCTCATTTCTGATTGAATAAATAATGATGTATTACGCAAAAAAAAAACTTCTGTATATTATTTCCTACCTAACTCTTAAGCACCTATTTAAGAGTGTGTGTGAGTGAGTGAGTGAATATTAACGTCTCACTGTTCAGCTACACGAGGGCTTTTGGCGACGGACCACGTAATTTTGAACCATGGTCAAGTGTCGTGGACGACACGTGAGCCGGCATCCCCCTCTCCTAACTACCACACCACACCACGGGGGGACGTTTCAGCTCTAGACAGATTTAACGCGCATCGCTGCCCTACACAGCGGGTCTTTAGTGGTACTGGGCTCGATTTCATGACATGCCTGCCACGATCCGATACCTTGACTACTGGGCTACCACAGCCCAAGTGTGTGTGTGAACGGAACTTCTGTTTTCAGTATATATATATATACATATATAAATGGATAGATATAAATAATTGTAATTTATAATGTAACTTTTATTTAAAATAGGCTTGTGAGTGAATGAATGTTATATAATACATAAGAAAATAAAAACATTTTTTATCCGGTGTTTCTGTATGTCGCATTTTGGTGCGTAATTTTTAAATATAATTTTAAAACCTATCTCTAATATTTCTGTAATTGCGTCTACAATTATATATATATAAAAACACACACAATTCTATTATTTAAAAAAAAACAAACAGTAATTAAGATTTTCTTTTTAAACTTTCTAAGAAGTACAGTTTCCGAAAAAGTAACTATGTATGTATTGAGCGTGAAAAAAATCGATTCTAAGATTTCAGCTGGAGGACACTCCCGCATTGACCTCTAACACGAGAATTGGTACAACTATGAATTCAGTATGTCTTTTGTCAATGTCGAAAAAGTAGGTGGTCCGTAAGGATTTAAACAGCCTTCTTTTATCTTCTCGTTTGTAGAGAAGTTTTCTAGAACTAGATTGAGACCACCCATCGTAAAAATTTATTGAGGAAAAAGGTCGAACAAGTAAGAGTTTTTTTTTCTCTGCTCTGAGGAAATTTCCAAATAAATATATTTAGAATATTTTTTTTTCTCATTTCAGGAAATATCATTTCAAAATAACTATGGGGAGATTCTAAACAATAGAAGAGAAGTTTTTTTCTTTCTGCGCTAGAATTTCCATATTCTTTAAAAATTCGCAGGTTATACTGATTCACAAATTTCTTTTATATTCGTTGAATGAAGAACAAAAAGAGTATTCATAGTATATGGATTTCCGAACAGTTTCTTATCTGGTTTTAGTACGCTCATATTTTTGGGGAAATAATTTATAAGTTCTACTCTACATTATTATTATTTTTTTATGACGGAAAATTTAAAATGTATAAATTTTGTTCACTATTCTATAAATAAGGTTCGAGAGGTAGTTTTTGTGAACTTTTTGCATGAGTTTTCTTTTTTTTTATGAAAAAAATCGTTAAAAAAGATATTAAGTTTATTTCACAAATAATTTGTCTTTTGTGAACTATTGAAGATTTATAAACTACTTTTAAATTCCAGTATTTTAAGTTAATTTCTGTTTGAAAAAGATTTAATTGAAAGTGTTCCGGAACCTTCCCGTACACCAAAGTATTATCCACTCTTATATTTTTTCTTAAACTAGATTTTATGCAGCTCTTAAGAGTGTACTTTTATTGAGGAAGAAAATAAGAAAATTGAAAATTACATTTAAATGATATTTACGAATAGAGTTTTTTTTTTAACTAGTCACATTAAAACTATGTTGTTAAAATGACTAAAATAACATATATAAAACAATTGAATCCATTAAGTTAACTCTTATTTTTATTTCGTCCCTAGTTTTCATATTCTATTCTATGGATACTGGCGTTTTCAGGGTAAATTTTTTGTTTGTTTCTCATACTTCTCCATAATATATTTTTCTGTTTCTTCCTCTCTTTGGATGAATAAGTTAAGTCTATTTCAAATCTTTTACGTCTTTGGAAGCAATCTAATATATTATGCACTACCGTTTCTGCTGTCGCATTTCCTTTTAACTAAACAAACGGATTTCATGCTTTTTACGAGTTCATTTTTTATTTTGGAAGTAAATCACGATGGTATTTCTTCATTAAACTCGCCATATTGTTCATGAAGTTTGAACTGGGGGAACGCGCCTGATTAAAATGTAGTTTGATTTCATTGTTCTTAAGTCAATCATTAGCAAACTTCAGCAATTTTTCAAGATGGAGAGTGTTGCTTTAAGATAAAGTCATCCTCAAAGAGCCTCTTCTAATTATACAACCATTAAGTGATCCAGTATCTATTTCATAGCTCATTATCCTGCCAAAATATATACAGCTGTTTGAAGACTTAAGCATTCCTAGCCTCCAAATCAGAAAAGTGGCATTAAGTCTTTATGAACGTTTCAGACATTCTATAGCTAAAGATACAGAATCCACGCTCATATACGCTGATGATAGTTGAAAATACAAAACATTTATTCTTTCCTAAAAAATATAATATCCCAGTCCTGACAACCCATTGCAATATGCTATGACACCATGGCAACACGATACTTTTTTTTGTATGTAAATAAGTAGCTAGTAAATAAGCATGCCTTAGATGTCCGTGATCTAAAATCAAATTCATTGAGTAGCCGCAGTACAATAGATGTAAGGGCATCATATTGTATCCCATCTTTGTAATGAAATCTCAGGCTTTTGAAGGGGTTCAGCATTCTTTCTTGCCTTAGTGTGGTTATTCTTTTGAAACCATTATTCACATGATTGTTATTATTATTTATTTTATTTTTTAGGAAATTGCAAATTTTCATCACAGTTCCTTGAGAATATTTTTTTTTTTCGGTAATCGTTTGTAGAGCTGAAATCGCAGACTTTGTAGAGTTTTTATTGAGGCTTATATTTAAATCTTAATTGACTAAAGCCAACTTTCAAACAAGCCTTTATATTCGTACTATATACATTCTATCATGAATGGTGCATAATTATATATTTTTATAAATATTTAATTATTTTGAGTCTGTTGAGACAAATATTATTCAACTCAACAAACAAATATATAATAAAATTATATAACATTATAGTTTGAAAAATAATTAATTTTTAAAATGAATTTCATAATTTTATATTTAGGCATTTGTAATTAACTATATTTTGTATTTTATGTAATCTAACTGTATTTAAATTTATATTTGTAAATCTGGAAACAATTTCTTGTAACCTTCTTCAGATTACCGGATTGGCAACAGTCGGTATATTTTCATTAGACTTGTTACAATGGTTTGATGCGAAGCCTAATGGAATAAACGAGCTCTTCGAATTCTTTGAAGTAACTTTCTATTTTTTAAATGTTATAGAACCAACCGTTCATAACAAGTCCATTCTGGAAATATTTTAATTTTAAAAATCTCAATATATTTTTTTTATAAATATCTATTAATTTTTTAGGCACATGTAAACTATGTAGAATACGTACGCTTATTGTGAGCATTTACAATTTTATTTTGTGCTCCATCATTTATTTCTACAGATATCATGCATTTTATAATATATTGATAATAAATAGAATTCGGGGAAAGAGATCGAAAAATTCCCGCATTCTCTCAGTTAGGGAATAACGATGGGGAAAATATTAAAGATTTTATAATCCCTTGGTAAAATGATAGAAAATAATTTATATTTTAAAAAATTGGGAAGGTGTTTTTAGAAAAAAACTTCATTCCATGTAGTCGTTGAGTAAAGCACGTGTACTCCATTAAAATATTATTTTATACGAACCGTGAAGAAACCCGTCAAATCAATTCGTTTAACCTTTTTAACATGGGAAATGGTGTTCAGAAAATCGGTACTTGTAGTTCAGATTTAAAGAAATAAGATAAATTGTATTTAAATTAATATTAACGTAAATTGTTTAAAATAACTGCTAAACAACGTAATTGTTAAACACGGGCACTTTTGTACACTTAACTATACAAGAGTTTTGTCTTTCAACTTATCTAAAGTGGTATAAAACATTAACATTTTGGCTCACTTTATGTCCCCCTCTGACACTCCCTATTTAGGTCTTTATCCCCACAAAGAGACACCAACCTTATCCCCAAATTTTCAAAAAAAGGAAAGAAGGGAACAAACGCAAAAAACAATTTAATTTGGTCAACATGCCAATTTATATATGATGCAAGGGTTTTCCTTGGAAAAAAATGGGAAATTCTTTTTCCCTTTGTATTTTGAAAATTTCATTAACTTTGTGTTTGTCAAATAATAGTGGTTCTTAAAAATGTGAAATATGGATATGTGAAATTTCCCCCCTTGTTTCATAATGTTGATGATAACGTATATTTTATTAAAGTTCAGATAAATATAAAATAGAAATTACAAAATTTGGTTTGCTTTAAAAAATTTATTTTTATATTTAAAAAATTTTTTTGTTTTGATCTGTGTTTTTTTATGTATATATAAATATATATATATATATATATATATATATATATATATATATATATATATATAATTATATATATATATATATATATATATATATATATATTTTAAAGGAATTCCTTTTCTTAAAATTATATTGAACAGATTATAAAAAAAATATTATTTACTTTGAAAATGTTCATTTCTAAAAAAATTAAAAAAATTTGGTTTGTCATATATTCCAATTACCCGGGAAAAAAGAATTTGTTTTAAATTTTTATTTCTGTGGGGAAAAAAAAAATCCCTCGTTTTTTTGAAATGCAACAATTTCTCAATTAAATGTTTGTAATCAAATAACATTCATGCCCGTATAAACCGATATCTGGGTTTTATTTTTACCAATTCAATTGCAAAAATCAAACTTTAAAAAAAACGGTGTTTTTTCAACGATATGTGTGTGTTCTTATTTGATTGCGTAAATAACGTGGAACCATAGGTGCACACAAGGGGGTTGTTGGTGAAAGCTTAAAATGAAATTAATCGAAATCCGGTTATATTCTTTGTTGAAGTAAAAATATATGGAAGTTGGAATTCTAGATTTTTATACATATTTCTATGTCGATCGGTTTCCTAAAATGCATCGTTTATTATGCGAATAAGGTTGCGTTTGGAAGCACTTATTTATGCGGGCATTTATGTTATTTAATAGAAAATAGCAAAAATTCAGAAAGATGAAGATTAACCAATCTACATTTATCGTCAAATTTAACAATTGCACATCAGCTCAATATTTTCAATTAAATCTTGATGATTTGATTTATGATAAAAGTGATGTCAAATATCTTCAAAGAATGAATGCTAAATTAAATTTATCTATCACAACATTTTATATTTTTTTTAGTAAAGCATGTAAAATATTTCTAATTTATGTTTAAAAAGCATCATAAAATATAAAAAGATACGCATGCATAATATGTAATACATTGAGTCTAATAAATGTATAATGCATAATGAAAATCGTATTTTACTGATTTTTTTTGAAGATTGTATGTATGAGGCCCCAAAATTATAATAAAATACACCATGTATTCCATAATATCGTATGAATGTGACATGCCTGATGCCTAGAAATTTTTGCAGAAAAAGAACTAACTTTCCCAACAATTTGATAGTCTTGAAATTCTAGATACAAATTCCTTTGTACTTGTACTTAAGTGAATAAATTTCCAAGGTCATTAAATTTTAATTTTACATAGGCCATAATTCACAAAGGAACAGATATGTAAAAAAAAAAAAGTTTTATTTTTTTTTGTTGAAAAAGGGGAAATTTTAAATTTTATAAATAAGTCACCGATCTTTTAACGTTTCTCAATAACACCATAATAAAAATAATAGAAGCATAAATTACGAAACTTTTAAAAAATGCAACAATTATTCCATTCGACGAAATGCACCAACGGTGTTATTCTTCTATTACTCTAGGAAAACACTTAAGCTAATGCAGCCTTCCAAAAAAGCTGATTATGATTAAAATTTTCCTGGTTTTAAAATACAATTTTCGGGGAAAATTTCAATTTTTTTTTCTAGAAAGCAGGTTGGAATAGCATAATATATATAATAGAGTTAAAAGCATAGTAATCCTAAGTAAAAGTATACTTTTCAGAAAAAAAAACTATTTTAAAAGTTATATTTATTGATTTTCTCTTTTTTAGAATTTAATTTTTACCTTATTGACATACCTTTAATAAATATGCATCATTTATTTAAAGTTATATTTAATTATATTTTAATAAATTAATTTAAATAAGCATACATTGAAATGAAAAAAAATAATATAATTTTTTGTGACAATATTATAGTACACTAATTTTAACAAAATATGTATTTGGTAAACAATTATTTAAAAAAAAATTTTTTTTCAAAAACAGGGAAGAAGAATAAAGATTAAATTTTTAAAAAATTTTTGAAAAATATTTATGCATTTTTTATTGGCTATTTTAAAATAATCAGCATGAAATTTAATATTTTAATTGATTAAATATTTAAAAAATATTATTTATTTTTTTTTTTAAAATGAAAAAATATAATTCTAATTTATTAGAAAATTATTAAAAACCCAACTTAAAAAGGTTGGCTTTTTAAAAAAAAGAATAAAGGTTTAAATAAAAATTGTCGGGAATAACAATAATTCATTTTTTAAAAAATGAAACCTTGTTGTATTCATTTGACAGAATTTTAAAAAAAAGATATTTTATGGGAATGTAGTTTTTAAAGGGCAGATATATTTTCGAAAGATTTAAAAACAAAAAAAACCAAAAAACTTTTTAAAAAAATTTCATGGTTAAAATAATTAAAAAGTTGTTTTTTTTTCCCTTTAAAAAAATGGTTTTTCCCATTCCTCAATTTAGAAGCAAAAATAATATGAAACATCAAATAAAATTTACAAAATTTAAAATTTAAATTTAAATATAAATCAGAATGTTAAAAAAATCTTAAAAGCTTCATTTTGGGATTCATCAATACCATAAAATTAGAATAATAATTAAATAAAATAATCGTAATTTTTACTGAAAGTTTTATATATATAAAATGATTGCTTAAATTATTAAAGAATCGTAATCTTATTTTTTTTTAAAAAAGGGTTCTGTTCACTTCCAGCAGTATTTGATCACAATCAGTCACAAGTTTTTTTTAAAAATCTTAAAATATATTTCGTTTAAAGAAAGCTATATCATGCACTTCCTTTCTTTACAAGCTAAACACCCCCCTTTCAAAATTGTTGGGAGGCAAAAAGAAAAGGGAAATTTCTTCTTTACCACAATTCCAGGAAAAGTCTTTGAGAAAAAGGGGTTCATTTTTTGCAGTAGAAATTGAGATGAAAGCCAATGTATTTTTGTGGAATAAAGAAAAATTTTTTCTTCTTTCGGTCACTGGTCCCAGATTTTCTTTTTTAAAAAAAAATCCCTATTAAATACGAGTGAATGCAAAAAGAAGAAAAAAAGCAAAAACTTTCATTTTTTATTACAGCTTAGTTGAATTTCTGCTAAAATTTTCAAATTCATCCTTTAACATTTACTTTTTTTACATCAGATTCTTAAACATTAGGTTAAATATCAAAGTCCAGCTTTTTTTTTGTAAGAACTAATATATTCTTTTAAACGTTTATTTTTTAAACGCTTTAATTAACAAAACAACACGGGTCTTATGCGTTTAACTTAGCAATTTTAACATTCACATTCACGCATTTCAGATAAATATTAACTCTTAATGTGTTTTTCCCCTCGAATGAACAACGTTAGCAATAATTGTTAGGACCCACATGCATAAATGGCATTAGTAGTCATCTTTTATTTACGATGTTTTAAAATTATTGTTGTAGATATTATCACAGTCTATTTTTCATAGTCCAGTGGTATTCAAATTTTGTCGACTCATGTATACCTTGAAACATTAAAATGTTTCCAGGAAACCGCATCTAAAAGGTAGCCAATAAGTATAATATTTCCTTTTACAGTGTTTCTCAAAGTTTCAATATTCGCGACCCAATATTAAATCATAATTTTCATCGCAACCCCCTCATACAATAGCTATGTACTGAATTCAATAACACTTGATTCTGATGCTAAAACTAAGATACGACTTTAACCTCTTAAGTGACACCAGCGTATATAAACGTCTTTCTCAGCCAAAGCGTTAATTTCCTCTGACGTATATATGTGTGTCTTTTCGTAGTAAGATATTTTCCGTGCACTGCTATCCATAAAATTTTTCCGAAGACTTTGGTTTAAAATAAAAGAACCTTGGAAATATTTGCCAAGGATTTACTTATTTAAGATTATTTGCTTCTTTATTCCTTCTCCCCACCCCCATATGCGTTTATGCAGAAAACAGTTGTCATTGGGAAGCAAATCGCGTAACTTTTAATCAGCAGTTAAGGGATTTATTATTAACCGTACAAATTATCAAGATAAGTGTTAATTTTTGTATTTAATTTTATATATTGCAAGCCCATGAGGTCACCAGTAATTATCAAACTTGTCCTTAACTTTGTATTGTTAAATTAATTATAAAATACATTGTTTAGCACTGATACATTTATAAGTGAGATATATCAGTGTAAATGTGTATTTTATTTCTTATTTTGTCAGAATGTATTTTGTTTGTTTATTTTCAGTAAATTAATAATTTTTTTTAGGAATCTTTCGTTTTCGACTTTTCAATATGCTCGCCCCCCCTTGTAGAGTTGTCACGCCCCCTCAAGGGGGTGCGCCCCAAAGTTTGAGAAACGCTACTGTAACAATATTTAAAGTAGATCAATATGTTATGGGTACTTTAATAAAGGCAATTAAAAGTACTGTGTGATTCTTACTAAATATTTTTAATATTATATTAATGGAATTTACTAATTAATTTGTTCTACAAGCTCCCTATAACATTACATTGTATTTAATAATTGGGATAAGTTTGCATTTCATTACACAAACTACCGAAGTCTAAGTATAGGTATATTGAAGATATCTGAAGACGCATTTCACATTCTACCTTAATTTGCTTCTACATTTTTTTTTTGTTCTGATTCCCATTAAATTTTATGCCAAAATTGTGCTATATCTCAAATTTGTAAATGTTTATTTAAAAAAAATCCTCCATTTTATTCAAAATTTCTAAATCTTATAATATGCTCAATACAGGCACTATAAGTAAAGTAGATTTTAAAAAAAAATTACCGGAATAACCAAAAAATGTATTTTGAGAAAATTGCAAATAAAGATATTTTCATCTATAATGTGTAAAATAACATTTTTTTAAATACAATGTGAAGCAATATCATACTTAATTAGATTATTCTGCATCATTTTCTAGTTTTTAAATTGTATGTTTTAAATTCTAGATTATTTAGAAGTCTTTTTAATTACTCTTTCAATACTTCATCAACATAGGTTATCAAGGATTCACAACATCTTCAAATTAAAATACCAAAGTTTTATATCTGTAAGTTTTATTACTTCTACTTCACTTAGAATAACATCATTATAGAGTATTACAGCATGCCTCACACAAATTTTTATTTTTATAATAATACTAATAGAAAATGTCTTGGATGAATTTAAAGATTTGATTTGATGCCTAGTTTAAATGGAACTCTGTTTTTAAAAATTATAATAAAAAAAAAACTGCTTTTGTATTCATACATCTGATTATTTATTTCAAAGTTAAAAAAACAGACACAAAGAATTATTCATAAGTATTCAAAAGGTTAAAATGTTAGGAAAACAGAAAGGTCTATCTTGCAAGCTGTGTAATTAATTAAGGACACTCCTCACGATTCACTTTGTACCATTAGGGGGAACAGAAAGTTATGTCGTTTTTTTTACATTAAATTCGAATAAATAAGTTTCTTACACGTTTTTCTTTTTAGTCCATGTTGTAATCACCCTCGTTGGCAACAATCTTTTGCCAACTAGTGTACATATTTTCAATGCCGCATCGATAAAAGGCAATTGGTTTTTCAGTAAAATATCTGGAGATGGCATTTTTAATATCATTCAAATTTTGAAATTTTTTGTTTGTTAAGAAGTGTTGCGTTGAACGGAATAAATGGAAATTCGTTGGCGCAATGTCAGACGAGTATTGTGGGTGAAGCAATACCTCCCACCCCAATCCATTAATTTTTTCCAGCGTTTTTCTTGCATTATCGTGTTGCAAATTAATGCCTTTTCTATTGATAATCGCTGGGTACTTTTCAATTAATGATTGATTTAGTCGATCTAATTGTTCACAATAAAGGTCTGCATTAACAGTTTCTCCAGGTTTAAGCACTTCAAATTGGACAATTCCACGAATACCCCATCAAAAACACAAAAGCGCCTTGTTTGGATGTAAACCTGGCTTAGCAGTCCTTCGTGGCGATTCATTCGGAGAGAGCCACTGTCTTTTGCGTTTTGGATTATCGTACAGGACCCATTTTTCATCTGCAGTGATCAAGCGATGAAAAACGGTTCTGTATTGTACAGTTGAAGCAATAATTTGCATGTCGTAGATCATCAGTTAGCTCTGTTTTCTTCAGATATATACGGAATCCAAACACCTGCTCTGTTTGTTTTACCAATCTGTTGCAAATGTTCTTGGATGGTCGACCTCGGTTGGTTAAAAGAATTTGACAGTTCCTCGATTGTCTGACATGCATTTTCTTCCACTTGCACCCTTAATAACGTCATTGTCTAAAGTTATTGATCTTCCTGATCGATGTGAGTGAGGAAAGATCAAAATTACCGGATCTGAACTTAGAAAACCACCTTTGGCATTAACGAAAATCTAAGGCACTTGGGTAAATATCGCAAATGTTTTGGGTAGCAACTGCTGCATTACTACCCATGTGAAACTCTAAAAGCATGCAATGGCGAATATGAATCTCTTCTGGTATTTGGCTAGACATTTCATTCAAAATGGGGAAAGAAAAATTAAGGTTTAGGTTTTCACAGCTATACGAGTCACTTTAACTTTGAAATGTCTCTGATATGACTTTCCACTAGGCAATGAACTGATAAACGGTAAAGCAGCACTGACATGCGCAAAAACGACATTACTTTTAGGTCCTCCTAATATATACACTTGATTTATAATTTAAGAGCTACAATGAGTATTTATAAATGCAAAAAACTGGACATAATTAATATTTTAAAACACAAATTTTTAATTTAAGATTTCGTAAATATTCATTTAAATTTTCCTGAAGTTTTACACAAAAAAGTAAAATTTTCAATGAAGTTTGAGCACATTATACAGGAAAATCACATTCTTTGTATAGAAAAGATAGTATTTTATAATTCATTCTATATACAAAACGGATTTTGGAGGAATTGTACCTGAAACATAGTTACATGATATTTGCTTACAACTTTAAAACTCAATTTCTTAGCGTTCTATTTATCGGATCCTCATAAATAATGCCTCTATGGATGCAGCAAAGTGTCCTTTATTTTTTATAAAATTAAAAAAAAATGCAAAATTTGAAGCATTTTCACCTCCCAGTTACCTTAAGAACTTCTTAAATAAAGAAATAATTTTTATAATAATAATAAATCTATGTCCGTGAGGTTTCTTTAAAACATTTCTTTCTTTCTAATAATTTTTATTATTACAATTTTTTTTAAATATTAGTATATAAGATAAAAAGAATTATTTACATCTTTTACTGTGTTGTAGTAACATGGCTTAAATAACTCAGATATATGAATAAAAAGCTTTTCAAATCAAATCGTCTTATTGTGGCCCTAAAAGTTTCATGCTAGTAAGATATGATTTCTCACTCTACCCAGAACGTTACATCAGCGCTTTTGGACAGCGAACAATTCGAAACGATATCGTCTCTTGGGGAAATTTCTCCCAGTTTAAGCAATTTTGAAATGATCGACATTTACAACACTGCAATTCGACCTAACAATTAACACACGTGAGGAGAAATTGACACACGGTATCACGAACGTAGATTTAAATATTTGTCAATGATCATATTGGCAATTTGTGATCCCTTCATATGTCGAATAGGTAATAGTGACGAATTCTTTTGTTATGACCGTTTTTTCTAATAATCGCCTTATCTATCTACTCTTGTGAATCTTAATTAAACCATTTTGACGTTGTAGTTAAGAAAGTCAGCGTTTCTTAAACTATGGGAGGCGCTCCAATAGAAGGGGGTGATAACCTTACGTGCAGGGCACAAACATAGCTCAAAGTAAAAAGTAAAAGATCATTTTAAAGAATTATTAATGTACTGAGAGGAAGAAAAACAAAATACATTATGAACGAGGAAAGTAACATAATACTTACCATATTACTTAAAGCTAACTTAAAATATTTATTACTCAAAAGTAACGTAAGCAAAAACTTAATACTTATCTTAATAATTTGTACGGTTTAAAATTAAGGTCGTGCATTGTAGCTTTAGCATCAAATCACATTATTACTGCATTCAATACATTGTTATCGTACGATCTGCGGGTACGGTGAAAATTATGGTTCAAATTTGGGTCACCAATATTAAAAGATTGAGAAGCACTGAAGGAAGTCATTTACTTTCTCCAGGATTACTTAACTGCCACACACTGCTTCAATCAATTTTTATGATTTAATCATCCAACTTCTTTCAATCAGAAGGCACGACGTCTTTTTAACTACAGCGTGTCTACAATAAATAGAATTCCTTCAGGTAGGCATTTCTACACTCGAAAACATCCCAATCCATATACTAGATACCTTGTGTGTGTGTGTGTGTGTAATCATCAATATAATCTTACTAATATAGAGTTCAGTATAAACCTAAAATAATTATTGATTTTTAATAAAATAATGAGTCCACTAGGATTTATTCAACAGTTTAATGATATAAACGGCTGCGCCAAATAACCTAAAAAAATGTTTCGAGCTTAGTGGATAAAGGGGAAAAAATTAAAATGAAGGACTAATGTACAAACCTAAGGATTTTCAAATAGGGAAAAATGCTGTTAGATCCAAAATTGATTGAAATTAGTTCTTTAAAAAATTCCTTAGAAACACAGATTTTTTTAAGTTTCTTTGACTATAAAAATAAAAAAATATATATTTAATTTCTAGTACGTATTCCTTTTTTCTATTACTAAAAATATGTAGATAGAAAAATTGATAGTGGATGTATTAGATGATTTGAACACTTGTATAATACGATATTACATGTAACCTTGAGTAAAGGTAGCTTTTCATAAATTAACATTTAATAAAGAATAAAATGAAACATTTGGTTAGAAATATGCATTATATTTCTGTCTAAATTTATTGATGTTGTCCTTTTAAAAAGGGAAAAATAATTTTTTTGAAAAATATAGCCAATTTTATACGTTAAGTGTTCGTTAATAGAATAAAATAGCTATGCGTCTTGTAATTGTCAGACTATCTTGTCAACTTTAATTAGTTGCATTTATCTTATGTGAAAGTTTTGACGAAGACTGGTTAACCAAATTATTATAATAATAACAAGACTACAATTTTATTTATATTTTTTATACTGCACTTCAATTTTCAAAAGTTCACTTTCACTTTTTAATTTTTATTTTAAGAGTTAATTTACTCTCTTGTATTAATACTCTTTTTCTTAGCATACCTACGATATATATTTTTTTATTTGTGAAATATATTTATAAATAACTGAAATAAAATGTATTTTTTAGCTTTTACTCTTAGTTAGTGTTAATAACCTTAATTAGATTTATTCGAGATGAGTGATTTATGCTGGAAATTACTAAGTAAATCACAACAGTAGCCTTTCGCAGATTAAGCGTAGAGTGTGGCATAGGACTTTTGATAATTTCTAATTTCTTGAAAATATTTTTCTTCATCTTGAACAATCTTAATGTTCCTTTTACAGTTTTAGAAATTACTTAATGTGCTTTGGGAATAGAACTTATTGATACTTTTGCCTTTCTAATTGAGTTTTGCAAAGTTATTTAGTCATATTTTTCTATACTTGAGTTTTTAATATGCATTGTTTCATCATAGCTGTTCTGGGTGAACACTGGAAGCAAAAATAGTATTGAAATGAACATAATACTTAATATTTTTTCTGTAGCTGGTAGAAAAAAGAGAAAAACAATTTTGAAAAACTTAGGTGACCGTAAACATTCAAAATAAATATTTTGATGCTATTTCTTATATTAAATGTATAAATTGAAAGACGCTCCTCATTCATAAGCATCGAAATAATTTTTTAGAATTTGTGTAAACTTTATTTTTTAAAAACTTCTCAAATCAATCCTTTAAAATAATTTTTCTTGTGAAACATTTCCCTTGTTTAAATACAATTATAAAATAAAAATAAACTAAAATTTCCCCCGTTTTAAACACTCTAAAGAAACTCTATTCCCCTCTTTTCCCCAAACCACCCTGCCCGATCTGAAATAACCCCCTTTTTTTTGGGCCCCAAACAGTACCCCACTTCCCTTAAAAAAACCCCTTCTCTTCAATAATGTACTTTCCAGGGTCAAAAAATCTTTTAAAAACCCTTTAAACCCCACCAAATTAGGATTCGCCCAAACATCCCATAACCCTACATTTCCCCATATATAAAATTATTTCAGTTTTTTATCAACAAATTTAAAACCATTTTATTTCATTTTAATCCACTCAATACGTTTTTCCACATATTCGTTGAAAATTAAATTTAAAAAATTTTCCTTGATCGGTTAAGGTGACTGCCTACCTTAAAAATGTGGTTTTCATCTACATAAGGCTTTTTTTAAATTTAAATATTTAATTTTTAAAACCCATTTTTTTTTTAAAACATTTTTTCTTTTTCCTTTACGTGAAATAGAAATAAGGTTATGGTTTTTTAAAAAACATCACTCTATGCAAAAGGGCAAGGAAAAAAAATTTTAAATGGGTTTTTAAAAATTATGTTTAAAAAAAAAAGTTTTCCCAAAATGCATGTATTAAAGAATAAAACCCGGGAATAACTTTTTTGAAATTTTTTGGGAATTTTTTATTTACTATTTTCATGGTGGATTTTAATTTTTTTTGTAGGGTTAAAAAATTTTACCCTTTTAAAGGGTAGTTTTTCTTAAAAAAAAAAAAACTTAAATATAAAAATTTCATATTTTTTTGGAAAATTTTAAATTTTTGTTTTTTTAATATTTCTTTTTAGTTTTTGGGTTTTCATTTTGAAGAGCATAATATATGTAGGGTTTTTAAATAAAAAAAATTATGAAAAAAGGTAAAAAAATTTTTTTATATAGTGTTTGGGGAAAGAAAAAAATTGTTTTTCCTTGAAAAAAACAAATTTTTTCCTAAAAGTCCCGGAAATTTTTTAAAATTTTTTATTTATTTACAAGTTTCTTTTTTTTTCTTTAAAAAACTTTTTCCCAATTTGTTTAAAAAATATGAAATAAAAAAATAATTTAAGTCCCCTTTTTAATTTTAAAAAAGGAAAAAACAATTTTGAAAAAAACCCTTAAATTTTTCTAAAAGTCAGTATTTTTTAATTTTTTTTATTTATTTACATGTTTTATTCTCATTTTTTTTTTTCTTCCAAAAAACCCCCAATTTTTTTAAAAAAATTTGTTTTATAAAAAAACGGGTCCAAGTTGGTGTACCCTTTAAATTTAAAAAATAACCAGTTTCATAGTAAAAGGGGTTTCAAAATGAATTTTTTGTATATAAAAATTGTTTTTTAAAACTTTAAAATTACATTTCAAAATCCTTTTAGGACAAAAAAAAAGAATGTCCGAAATTACTTCTTTAAAAGTTATAGGGAGTAAAATAAGTGTTATTTTCGCTTATTTCTAAATTTCCTGAAAATGTGACTCAACGGATTTATTTTCCGAAGTAGGAAATGGAAAAAATTTCAAAGTGTACTAGAAAGAAAAGTAAAAGTGCATTTTTTTATAGGTCAGGGAGCAATGTATTCTTTTTTTGAAATAAATCCCGCCAGGCTGTGAAGAAAAACGAAATACCTTTACTTACGTAGTACGTGGCATAGAGGGAGGGATTTAGAGCGGAAAGCGGAAGTACAGTTTATGCGAATTTTCACCGAATGTATTTTTCTCATTTGGTATGTGCATACTTTGATGTTATATATATAGCTATCATTTTTTTTTTAAAATTTTACTTCATTCTTAAGAATTTGATACGAGTTTTTTTCACCAAAAATATATCAAATTTAATTGATGTATTAATGTTTCTTGAAAAGAAAATCTGATGAGAAAACCGTTTCTTAAATCGTTTCAGATCTTTTTCGCCTTGTTATATTTCAGAAAAGATAAAGAAGTGGTTTTCCAGATGTTTGTTATTTTAAAGTAATGTTATTTTTTTTTTTAATTTTTATATCTACTAAGTAATATATGAAGACTAAATATACTTTTAATCGATCAAAAATTTTGCTTATTCGTTCTGGTTTCATTTATGAAATAAAAAATAAAAATAAATAAAATAATATTTAAAAAAAAAACTGATTTTTTTTCGCTTTTTTGTTGGCCTTTAATATGCTCAAATCACTCCGAATGTTCAAAGCCTACTTTTAGTATTCAAATTAGTAAAATATTTATTTTTTAAGTTAAAAAATAGTTTTTAAACAAAATAAAATTGAGTACTGAGTATCTGAAAGACATCACACCTAGACATTATTTATAAGCATATGTATTCAGTAATTATAATAATTTATTTAAGCGAAAAAAGTTTTTTTTTCTTTTTTTCTGCATAATAATTTGTCATAATGCTGATTTTTGCGCAGGTCCAGTTATATTGACATAACGTATACTTTACTTTAAAGAATTAACTTTCACAGCTCTAAGATCATAATTCCATAAATCACATTAGTGGAATGAAGTTGCAAATTACCAATCCATATGAAAATCTATAAAAATCCAAACCCACTTTATGAAAAATTATCTCTTACTTCACAACAGCTTACACACATTTCGTACTGTTCACGGCCAGAAAAATCAAGACTGTATCAAAATATAAAAGTATCCCAACGAGGGATTGGGGTTGAGTTGGTGATCAAAGCAAAGTAATCAATCAATGCCTATTGTTTTAATGTTAATCGAGTTCGATAAACAACTAAATGACTTTATACTATGTTATTTTTAAAAGAGTTAAAATTGCTTTGATATTTGTTTTTTTTTTTTGCTATTTTCTTGCATATAACTGAGATCAACAAGTGTTTCTAAAATTTTCTTCAGTGAAAGGTTTTTAATGTCTTAAGATTATAGAGATATAATAAAATGATGTAATACAGTGCAACAGCGTTTCTCAAACTATGGGGCGTGCCCCCCTTGGGGGGCATGATAACTCTACGAGGGGGGAGATCGACTATTAAAAGTCTAAAACAAAATGTTATTTAAAAAAACTTATGTTAGTAAGCAAAATACATTCTGACATAATAAAAACATACACATTTACAATGATATAATATACTTATAAATGTATAAAACACTACACAATATATTTGATAATTAGTTTAGCAACACTAAGTTAAGAACCAGTTCCTTCAGAATAATTTTATGGATAGAAATGCGCAGAAAAGTTCGTACTTCAAAAAGACGTCTATATACGTGCGTGGAAACCCCGCTTTGACCGAGTGAGACATTTATATACGCCGGTGGTATTGAAAAAGTTAATGTCATGTTGTTGCTTTTAGAATCAAAGTATAGTATAATTGGTTAAATAAATTGTTATTGTATGGAGGCCCATGAAAATTAGGATTGAATATTGGGTCTCAAATATTGAGTGTTTAAGAAGCAATGCAGTACAGTATATGTTTCGTCTTATCAAAAACGTTTCTTTATCTGCCCATGCCAGTGCTTCTCAATCTTTCCGCATTTGTGACCCAATTTTCAATCATAATTTTCAACGCCCCCATCATACGATAACAGTGTATTGAATTCAATAATAATGTACTTTGTTCAAAGCTACAATACGAATTTAATTATAAACATACAAATTAACAAGACTAATATTAAATTTTGTACGTAATTTGTTTGCGAGAAACCCACATGAGATCACTAATAATTATTAAACTTTTCTCACCTTAGTATTTTATAAATTAATGATCAAATACATTGTGTACATCAAATATATTGTGTGTGTATTTATAAGTATATTATACGATTGGAAATATGGGTATATTAATTTTTTACTATAAATGAATGTATATTTTGTTTTGCTTTCTTTCATTAAATTGATAATATTTTAATATAACCTTTTTCTTTCGATTTGCTGGCACCCCTGGTAGGATTATCCCACCCCCTAGGGGGGAGTGCATCACAGTTTGAGAAACGCTGCTCTATAAAATTTGTGTTCTGCAGGTAAAATCCCGGTATCCGTAATCTAATATTCGTTTCCACAAATTTCCTAAATAAAATTGATTATCTTCCGTTGAGTTTAAAATTAATTATTGAACCAAATATATAATTCCAAATACAATAACTACATCCATTATTCCTGTCGATAATGCTTGTTTATTTGTGAAACTGTTTTATAATATTAGAATAAGTTAAATGAATGGAGAAAATGTGAATGATGCCAGTTTATATTTCAAAATTTTTGAATCAAGTGTTTATTACGAAAAACGAAAGAATATAATCTTTATCAAAACCATCATCAACATTATTCACTTTTCTTTAAATGCTTGATTTTCCTATATTCTGTGGAACATTTTCCATTACACTGTCACACAGAAGATTCTACAAGTTAAAAATATTTAGACATCAGTTAAGGAGCATTAATTCGTCTAGTTAATTTTTTTTTACATATGTATATCTAATTTCACATGCATTTATGTAATTAATATGGAATCAAAAATCTAATAATCAAACAATTAGCATAAAAAATTTAGTTCCATACTTTATTACTGATATGTATTTCTGTATTCTTACGGGATTTAAATGAATATTTCCTATAATCTAAACGAAACTTTTCAGCATATCGAAAAAAAATTAATTACTTGATAAATTTATTATATTATCATTTTATTATACTTTGAACTTGGATTAGTAATACGTAAAATAGACGTTGAGGGAGCAGTGGAAAAAATAACAGGAAAAACTGCTTATAGGGATATTGAATTTAATAATACTTTAATAAAACTTTCAAAAAATATGCGTACAATACAGAAAAACACACAAATGCCCTCTAGAAGTGTATAATAGGACCATCTTCGAAACAAAAACAGTAATTTCTAAGTATAGTCCGATATCCTAACTTTATGTATAATTGAAAAATTGAATCCTGTAACCTTGTGCCACACAGTAGAATTAGAAAAAAAAAACCCAGAGAAGTGTTGCTTTTAAAAAAAGAATTAAATTTATGTTTTCAGAATTTCAAAATAAAACTGATGTTTTGTCTCTTATCAAAATATTAAATTAGAAATAAATGATAACTAACTCATTTAAAGAAATTCGAATCCAACTTTTTCACAAGATCAGAGCTCAATTTTCGAACAAAATTTTACTTTCTAACTTTAAAGAAAACTAAGATGTCTTCTAATTTATATTTGAAGAAGAAATAAAAGAAGCTTCATTGATATAAAAGTATCTTTTCATAAATATGATAGCAGTGCATCACAATACATTTTATTTAATTGAGCTTTTAAAATTGAAACGAAGATCAAAATACAATAACTTGAAAAACACAGGAACATTTGGCAATGAATATATATATATATATATATATATATATTTAAATATATATAATTTAATCACAACTTAATAATCAATTAAGAAATTGAAATTATATGAATCTTATAACATTAAATCCCATTTCAAAATATCAATGGCGAATATAAAAGATAAAATTCCAACGCTTTCAAACAAAATTAAAAAAATATAAAATAAAAATTTATAAAATATCCAAGTGCAACCTCGGACTTAGGACCGATAAGTGAGATTAAACTAGTTTGATGGCGCCAACCTTCCCCCCCATTGCAACTTGGTAAATTAATGGGAAAATATCCAATTCGCAAAAATTTAAAAATTAAAAATAAAAATTAAAATTAAACCATTAAACTTGAAAAATTAAACTATTCGCCTTCGCATTCTGAAAGAGATATTATAACATTAAAATATTAAAATTCTAAAACAATTAAGTGCATAATATAAGTGAACCATCGCACCCAACTTTAAAATAATTGTATAGGTAGAAAAAATGTCTAAAATCGGAAAGTTCAAATTAAAAAAACTCAGTATGTTCACAAATGAATAGCGTAAATCATTAAAAACTCACCAAAGAGCTTCCTATCAATGATTCAATTCACAATTTTTGAACGATTTTTCTCTCATATTTAATACAACAATTACCACTCCTATATTTTGCTCATAACTCCCACTAATGTCATGTCAATCCAAAATATACATATATATATATATATATATATATATATATATATATATATATATATATATATATATATATATACATATAGTATAATAAAAAATGTAAACATAGTAAATATCTTACAAAGCAAATGAAGAAAAAAAGATAATGGAATTCATAACCGAGAAAAGCAAAACAGAATATAAGTAAATATAGAAAAAAAGTTAATTAACTGAAATGGAAAATCACGCTTTCTAGAACTGTCACTGACTTAAGGCGGTGAAGTAAAATAAACTTGCTTTATGGGATCTAATCTTCCCCTTCGATAGAAAGTTTCTACATAATAGTGCAAGAAGTATTGTAGAAATGATCAAGAGTGAAAAAGGACTCTAGTCTAAAATTAGCCCGTGTAAGCTTAAATTACGCAAGCAAACAATCTAATAGGAGTGACTAATATATATGTATATATATATGTATACAAGGGGTCCTGAATTAATGGTACAAATTTTAAGGGTAGGTACAGGGCATTGTAACATTCACTTATTGCATAGGAATGTATAAGGCGTAAGTGACGCAGCGAGGCACAAACACAAAACATAAGAGACAAAAGGAAAGGCAAAGTGTTTATTAAAAACCGTTAACAAGTGAAATGTTTACAATAACTGTTCATAACTGTTCGGTACATGAGTTATAAAGTCCAGCTGCAGAACACATTGCCGTACCACCCATTGGCAGTCGGAGAAAAGAGTTTACCTTATTGGAAGTTTGTACTTTCTGAAAATGGAAGAGGTGTAAGCGATTTTCGTTTTAGCACTTTACAAACGGTCTGATGACGAACATTTACGTGATAAGCAGCAAACCACTCTTGTACTAGACTCTGATCTATCAGCCACAACGTTCAAGATGCTTTCTTTCAGGCTTGAACTACGAACAGCTCTTCGTAGACCAGTATCATGTCTGGGGAGGTGGAACGAACGTAGGTAGATGTAACCTCAGACAAATTCTGTGAACTGACATTCGTTTATCAGAAAACTGGGAGTGATACATTTAAGCGTACATCTGCCTTTACCATTTGCACAGCCGTACATGTAATGTATGTCTGCATTTTGAGAAATACGTAATGTCTCCCATCGTAGACGTCAGCACAATTTTGAATGGCGCTTTTCCCTAATAAGATGCATCATGGTGAACGGCGGCTAGACATCTGGGGCCCCTTAACGGCAACGCAACCAACCGGTAACTTCATTCCTCTATCATTTCATTTCCTCTTGAGCCTCACCGAACACTTGCGCCAATACATTACTATACAATAAATTATTGTTATAATGTCCTGTACCTACCCTTAAAGTTTGTACTATGAATTCTAGACACCCCTTATATATATATATATATATATATATATATATATATATATATATATATATATATATATATATATATATATATATATATATATATATATATATATATATATATATATAAATATATATAAATATATACACACACATACATAAGTTATTAATCAAATTTAGTTGGTTAAGAAGTTATAAATGTGTTTTCTCCAAACTTTTGAACTTTTATATTATTTTTACGTGAATGAATTTCTGTGCATTTATATTTTTTGGCATTACTTATAAGCGATATATCTAAGAAATTCCTAACTTATATTATAATACTATACTAAAAACACCACTTTTAAAAGTTTAAATTCTGAATGTTTGGCAGCTGATTATAATATCCAGTCTTATTTTAAACAGAGTAATTCAATGTACTGCCAGTCAAAAATAAATTCCTCCATTTTATAAAAGACATAAATGTATTCATGTTAACTTAATACAGAGTTTTAAAATAACGCGCAAAACTTTGGGCTTTAAAATTTAAGCAAAATGAAGTTTCAAGTTTATTTGTGATCCAAGTCAGAAAAATTTATAATAAAGCTTCTCTTCTAAAATGACATTTTGCAATTCATAAATATTTATGAATGCTTCTGCAAAAGGCATTCTTTTCTTTAAAAAATATATATCTTTGAAAGAGGACGAATTTCTTTGAAATGAAGGATTTAAAAGAAATACGGAAGAGAAAACTGGAAGGGAGAAATGGAAAGTGCTTCTTAATGTTTCGACAACAATTTGTGAAATATTTTAAAATGTCAACATTAATTTAATAAAAGGAAATTCTTGATGCTACATATTAATTAAAAATAACAAAAATGTTGTCTGGGTTTAGAAATGCAATAGATTTTGCTTATTATTAGGAAATAAGTTGTGTTAATTCTTGAAATTATCAATAGTAAATATTTCTTTTAGTTCGTAAAAAATTGAAATATAAGTAATAATATAAAATTTGGTGGTGCAAATATTTCTGAATTCATATCGATATGATTAAATTTTAGTATTATAAGTGTTTGTTTTTATTTAAATTAAGGAATATCCCTCTTTTGTGAATTATTTTGTAATCATGAACAAAAAACGTAATTTGTAAAAATGACGTCTACGTTTTTATACAAAAAAGTGGAATTTTTAATCTGCTAAGAAATTCTATCAATTTAAATTTTCCTAAGGAGTTAGGATAAAATAATAAATATAAAATATATACTTTTTTATTTATAATTATAATATATTTTTTAAGAATTTTTAGGCGTTTTAACTGTGAATTATTTTTTATAAATTTTATGACACATATAGAGAATCTTAAGCTCAATAAATTCCATAGCAAATAAATCTTCATTTCGAATAATATTAAGAAAAAGCGTTACTATTTATGGAACTAATTTTTTTTTGTTAATATCGTCGAAATGAAAGAATAATAAATATTTCTAATCCAGTGGTCAAAGACAACAGATTTTTAGGATTATGTTATACCTTGTGGTGTTCCTCTGTTGGGGATACTCTTTCTCCACTATATATTCCCGCGACCTATGTCTGAGGGAATGAAAAAAAACCTCAATAAATTTTTTACTTGAATTACATAAACAATTTATTAAAATAAACCCCCTTGGTTAATTACCAATAAGAACCCAATAATTCCTATCTAGGAAGATGAAAAAATCAAAAAATTGGAGTAGACGCAACCCCGATTACTGATAAATAGCGCAATTAACACCCCCAATTTATCTTTATAGATTAATTCCTACCCTAATAAACCGCTCTATCCTTATTTTTATGAATACGCTTACCCAAATTTCCCTTTGCCCGCACAGCCCGGTTCGTAAATCTTCAAGCTAATTTTTTAATCTGACTTGCTCTGGCTAGGAAAGTTTCTCTTGTTTCGGATTCACTTGTACTCGTAATTCAACTAGACTGACTACTACACGACGCATAGAATTAAGACTTTTCTTCTAGAACCTTATCTCACTTCATTTAGTTTACTTAGCTCTCAGAGCTTCCTTAGCGATCACTTCTAGCATTACTTCTCATACGATCATCGCAAATTTCTAACATTCAAATATTATATATAAATTTTTCTAATTTGCATAAACAAGTTCTCTTCTTGAGTTCGTTGGAAAGAATTGCCATTTTGGCCCCAAATAAATCCCAAGAGGACAATTAGTGGAAGTCGCTATAAGGCCCTGTCACAACCTTTGATAACACTTAACAGATTAATAAGTAATTGATTGATTTTTGTTCATTCAATTAAAAATTAATTGAATCACTGTATAAATATATTTAATAAACACATTTATTCAATAATTCCAATAAATTTCGTCGATGTTTGATCCACATTTGGATTAAATTTCATCAACATTATACATATTAATTTTAAGAGAAACTTATTATTCGTTTAAAATAGAGTTTTCTGTGTGTGCCGTATTAAATATTAGTGCTGAATAAATTTTGTTAATTTATATACGGTAAAATTCGGTGTATAACGCGCACCTATACTTTTAAGCTGATTTTTTTAATTTTTAGGTATATTCACCGTATAACGAGCACCCTCTTTTTTACGAAGAAATTTGAAATATTAGTATACATTGCTCTTATATTTTGAAGTCATTTAGTAGAGGTATTGTTCCAGACTTTTAAAAAATAGTATACTTTAGAACTACAACTCTTTTAGTTCTTAAGGCAAGTCGTTTCTTTTAAACAAACAGTATTTCCATAGATGTAGAAGCAAGTTTTTTTTCATGCTCATCTTTTTTTGTGATCTTTAAAGGTATCGTTTTTATACCCGGCGTATAATGCGCACCCTTAAGTTTCGACCTTACTTTCTGTGTTAAAAGTGCGCTTTATAAGCCGGATTTTACGGTATATATTCCAGATTCAGAGAAATATTTCACACAAATGCAGCAAAGTCTGAAAATCGGCCTAATGTGGACCGAATTTTTTTGAAATGCCGGTTTATTTAAAATGTGTTTAAGAAATAATAAGTACCAATGTTTCCTCAGAAAATATTTCGTTGTAATTGTATGTATTGTTTTTGCTTGAGAATACAACTTAAATATTTGCCTAAATACCATTGAACAAAGGAAAGGTACATACTTTATGGAAACACATAAGGCATTTACTCATGAAAAGGACAATTAATAATACATATTATCTAGTAATTTACCTGATTAGACATATGTCAGAAAAATACTTTATGGAGGAATAAAACTACCTACAATGAGAATTAAGAAGCCGATTTCGGAAAATCTGAATACTTTTTTTTAATGAAATGCGTAATGTACTGTTATCTTTAGTATTGAACTCAGCGTTTTGCTGCTTTATTATGAAGACAACGAGGGAAAATAAGTCCATTACGAACGCACTTTGTTTAAAATACTTAACGGCGGTTTCGATAACTTTTAGTCCCTGAAGCCAGACTAGAGTTATCGAGTGCCGACCTTTTGGGGCTCCACTGTATAAAGCACTGCATGAATGTAACAAAATAAATAAGTAAATTATCACATAAGTAGCATTATAATTCAATCTACATTACATCACATAAATTATTTATTAACTCGATGCTTAATTCAAATTATTTTAATAGTTATACAAAAATTGTATGTTTTTATTTAGTTCTTATTAAATTCAAATCTATCACATTAGTATAAATGTTTTCGAATTAAATGTTGCGTAATTTTCTTTTTTTTTAAACTGACTGACTGCAGTAACTAAGACAAGTAATTTTGAATCAATGCTTCGTACTTATATATTACTTCTGAAAATTCAATATTTTTATACTTGATTTCGAAATTTCGTATTTTAAATATTTTATGTTAAATGTACATGTAATAATAACGCTTTAATCGGACAAGTTCCTGACTTAATAATATTTTTTCCAGTGGAAAAAATAATGCTTAAACAAAATATGTTTCTATAGGGAAATACAAGCATGCGTTGTGGTGTGAATAGAAATGTGACTTTTTTTAAAATTAATTTCATGCAGAAGAAACAATATTTCACTCTAGCATTTTATTTCTCCATATTTAAGGTACCTAATCATACATTAACTTTCCAGTGACGTTTTAGTGAAATGAGGTCGTAAATAAATAAGTCATTAAAACCAAATGTTATTCTTTTTCGGTGCAAGAGTTACTCACTTGTTAAGAAAAGGTGAAAATATTTCAAGAACGCTTCTAACAAATTTTATTTACTAGGCACATAAATTCCTGCAATATATCACAAAATGAGCTGTTCGTCTAAGAGTGCACAAAAGCTCGTATATCAGTTCATTATCTGATTTGTTGTATACAAGATAATGATATAAACTTTTTAACAAAATGATGGATTATCTACAAAGTTATTTAGCTATTATGCAAGCATAACTGGAGTTTGTAATTTAATTGATTACCAGATAATGAGGTATAAATTATGTACTAAAAAGCCAAATATTTTCTGTTTTGTGTCTAAAATATTTTCCTAAAATAAAATTATATATATTCAGTCAGATTTGCAATTGTGTTCGTATAAGTATATTTAGTTAAGATAATGAGGAATTTGTGTTTAGCATTCCTTGAACACCATAACTTTTGTTTGAACTTGTATTTATATATTAATAGTCATAAGAATTGGTTATTCTCTTATGATAACAATTGTGTCTTTATAAATCATAGATGTACTCATTCTGAATTTAATGCTGAAAAAGAATAAAAAAAAATTATGTGATTTTTTAATAAATTACATCTGTATTGTTCATGTGGGGCGTAATTAACTAAATACGTCCACTAAAAATAAACCATTAATTTCTTATGTATGTGAATTTTTTAGAAATATACAATTTTAAAATGTATGCAATTTTTAGTATGGAATTAAAAGAAAAGTATTTTTTTACCAAGTTGTAGTTCGTTATCACTATGCCACATGTTTTACTTTGGAAATCTCTTATTTGTTTGAACTGCATAACAATAAAAAATATATATCAAAGAAAATCATTTTAAACTAAAGATAAATCTCGAATCTATAACATCACTATTTTTTTAAAACGTTAATTAAGCTAACATTTTTATGTTATCAAGATAATAACAAACTTTCGAATAAACATTTATAATAAAATAAACAAAAGCTAATGATATAATTTACTACAACAATTTTTTTTTAAAAAAACTAATTCCAAATTTGTAATTTTAAATATGCGCTAAAACTTTGGCAATAACATAATTTTATTGTGTTATTAATGTAACAGCAATTCTTGCAATTTTGTCTGTGAAGTTCAATGGAAACCAATCTATGTTCTTTCAATTTCTACTATTTAGATTCATTATAATGAAAGGAGTTTTAAGTGAAGTATAGATTGTTTTGGTAACTAAAATTATTCAATTCAAGTTTTGTGTGTGTTCTCAACAATAATTTGTACACATGTGTACTATGAAAGTAAACAGTTCCATACTGTTATAATGTAATGCATATGTATATAATAGAGAATGAATAATGTATTTCTCTCTTGGTGTGCAACCAGAATGTCCATAGACTCATGCCACTTCATTTCCGAAAGATTCTCCCAAGGGATTATGATCCTTGTTGGAAGAAACGAGGTACTTAAGCAGCGTCAAGAGCAGAGTTGCACTAAGGAAAATGTACCAAATATCCCACTCGGCTTTGAAATTTTTAAAGTATTTCTGTAGGAAATAGTATATTAAAGAGAACTAAAATAATTTAAACTTATTTTTAGAAAATAGTTTCAAAATATTTTAGTTACAAATAAACAATAAAATAACAAATTCAATCAATTAAAATCATTGCACCTTTCAAATGATTTACAAATAAGGACTGTATAACATAAATAGTTGCCAATAAAAACTGTGCAATCAAATAGATACGAATAAAAAAATAAGCCATACTTGGCGTGTTGTTACTGTACACAATTGCTAAGCAATGGTGCTTACTGACTGGTATCAGACTCTTTTCGCGAGAAGGACGATATATCGGTCCTCCAATGCTGTTGCTTTCCTAGGCGATCATCACAGACCTTTTCTAACAGTTGTAATTATAGCTTGGAAGGGCTTCCAAGTGTGCGAAATGGACCCTTTTGTTTATTCCGAATTCCTCTTCTACGCTGGGCAAACTACGGCCTTACTCTAGCTTTCAAATCATTCTTCACGTGTGAAGTTGGTCAGGTGATTTTTTCTGATGCGAGGCCATTAGATTAAATTCTCAACCTAAATAAATTTCAAGTTTGCTTAGTTCGCATCATGGCCAATGTTAAATCAGCTAAATTAACTACACAAAGTTTAGACGATCATTATTATACGTTATAACTGAATTTATATATTATTGCACAGTAAAAATTTACATTTACACTAAAAGAAAACAATAAAAAAAATTTAGCTTTAGGAAGGGAGGAGAGCTGGGGAGAACTCATGGTTGGCTGATCTCTAAGGGGTTGGTGCTTTTGCACTTCCACATTGTAAATCTGAAAATTTTAGGAAAAAGAATTCTTTCGAAATGGGCGCGCGTCTGTTTAAACAGTGAACCGAATCACCTGCAAATTCTGAGACAGGACTCACTGCTGTCTTCCAAGCTGAGTCTCTGATTGGATTTTATAAAATTTAGGGTTCTTTCGACCCCAACAGGGGTGCGACAATCCTTGACAGTCCATTTTCCAAAGAATGTAACAACATCTGGTCAAGGGGACACATATAGAAATTACCAATAAAGAGGAGGCCATCCAACATCTTATTACTTTTCAGCCATAGTTCACATAAGAACACACTTGGAGCGAATATCCCTTATTACATCGTTCTTCCTTTTATTGTTGTCATGAGCTGCGCGGACCAACCACACATATTTTGAGGACACTCACGTCACCTATGACGTTTTGTTCCTGACATTTGCATAAGCATCACCTTTCTACTGAATTGCATGTTCATTGAACTGATCGCAATACCCCGTTTTATGCAATTTCATGGCTATCAGCTTAAAATTTACGTTGTTACTTAAGATTTACGTCAGTGTAATAACTTTGTATAATGTTTTAATTTCTTCTAGAAGATATAAAATTCCATATTACAACTTGATAGTATAGGGACCTTTAAATATGCTTTATTTACCAGAATTATATGAGAGTCTTAACAAATCTAAATTCTTGAATATAATGCAATCGTTTGAGAGTTTATTAGATAATGAATTTGGAAAATACGTAATTCCTGATATTAACTACTACAACTCCTGTCTAAAAACTACTACCTACTAAAACTAATGTATTGCCTTGTAAGCAAAGCGCATCTGTTTTTAAAAACTGAAAAAAAAATAAGTTCGTTTCTACACTTGGTGATCTATATCACTATATGCATTTAAAACTCAGGGTCTGTGAGAAATGTATTTTCTTCTGAATTTTCTACTTGAAATGCGTAAATGTTTTGTCGAAATATTGCCTGTGATTTTAGGAACGATAAATAACTTTTTGTTACAATTCAAATCCTGATTTGATATGATATTTCAATGGTGTTTTGCATTTAATATCCAAAGTGAAACTCTCTAATCCATTAATAGGAGCATTACATTTTTTCTTCTTAAATATTATTATATTTGCATTTCCTATTGTAATAAAAGCAGATTGTATCACATTATTCCAAATGGTTCGCATTTGTTATTCCCCCCCGCGAATTGAGTAGATAAAAAACTGCAGTATTTATGAGAAGGGGCTTATTATTTCTATCTGCAAACAGCGAAGAAGGGGAGGAACCAAATTTCTGACCAGCAAAGACACTGGGTTTTATTTAAGCTTCCGTTTACAGCACTTTCAACGGACTGCTTACTCAGCTGAAAAAAGGGTGTGTAATCTTACCGCATACCGAGAAACGGTGTCTTAAAAAGAAGTGGGGGAGAAAGGCAAGGGAAACATTTAAGTGCTTTTCAAACATAGTTTGTGCTTTTTACCAAATTAAATCTTCTTGAGAATTATTTTTGTTAAATTTCTGGAACTCATATCAATAAATAGGATGGCTGCTTTTTCTTCAAATGAAACAAAGCTAGATTTATGGAAAAAAGAATCTAGAACAATTAAAGTTGACATTACTTTGATTTGATATTTTAGAAAAGGAAGTTATAATCGAAATGATTAATTGCTGTTCTTGTTTAAACTTTCCCAACAAATGAAGACTCTCTTTAAAGGTTAAAAAATTCTTTGATGAGTGAGGTTAATTCAAATTTCTTTCTTGAATATATATCTGTAAAGCTTAGGTTATAAATATTTATCAGTTAAAATATCTGATGAATTCTTTTTTTTCTTTCTTATTTTATTAATTGTCACAAACAATTGTTATCTAAAAACCATCTACTTTTCAATGTACAAAGATAAGTTGATTTTTTTTTTCTTTTCAAATTTAATAAATTACATGAACAGCAATCCACATATTATTTTTGAGTAAGATCTTGATGTTAACTCTTAATTATGAAGCGATCCTTGTTTTTACTCCCCCACTAGTCTCCCCCAAATCTGTCTGTTTTGATAATATTCAAGAAATAATATTTATTTGCACAACAAACATCTATGCTTTAGTGACTTAGTGGTCCTGTTAACATTCTATACGGTTGGGGATTTTTTTTTCTATCAAGTCATAGATTCAAGTCCTGGTGTCGTTGAAGATTTGCCGTGTAAAGCAGATGATGCAAATCAAATCTGTTTAGGATCAAAGTCCTCGTGTTGGTGTGATTTGGGAAGTGAATATCAGCGGTGATGTCATCCCCGTCATTTGACCACAGTTCGAAAAGACAAAGTTCGTCACTTATAGTTCCCTGTAGATTTAAATCCCGATGTTGATAAATCAGTAAGATAAGTCAACTCAAATTGTTATCTAAAGACTGTGTCTACTTTTAAATCTACAGGTTAGTTGATTTTTCTTTCTTTTCAAATTTAATGAATTACATGAACAGCAATCCACATATTATTTGTGAGTAAGATCTTGATGTTAGCTTTTAATTCTGAAGCGATCCTTATTTTTACTCCCCCTTAGTCTCCCCCAAATCTGTCTGTTTTGCTAATATTCAAGAAATAATATTTATTTGCACAACAAACATCTATGCTTTAGTGACTTAGTGGTCCTGTGCGCAATCTCTCGGTTAGAGTTTTTTCTATCAAGTCATAGATTCAAGTCCTGGTGTCGTTGAAGATTTGCCGTGTAAAGCAGATGATGCACATCAAATCTGTTTAGTATCAAAGTCCTCGTGTTGGTGTGATTTAATTTAAACGCGATATGTATCCCGTCATTTGACCACAGTTCGAAAAGACAAAGTTCGTCACTTATAGTTCCCTGTACATTTAAATCCCGATGTTGATAAATCAGTGAAATAAATCGATGAAGCACTATGTGCACAATGAAAGTAAACGTAGTCTAAATAACTTTTTCTTCCTAATGGGATTATGGATTGGTGAGATTATCATTGCAAACACAGTACATTCCTCGCGAACTGGTATCACATTTTAGTATGGCAACATATAGGTGGATACCAATTACCGCAATGTAATTTTGACTCCAAGTTTCCTATCTAGAGGAACCTATCCACCTGAACTCTAGCGATAGGAAAATGATTAAACATAAGAGCAACCAAACCAAACAAGCATTCTAGGGATCTTTAATATCTCGCAAAATCATACGACATGGACATTTGTCTATTTTCTGCACCATGAAAATTCACTAACTTGGACAGGGGTCAAACCTGCAAAACTGGGCGATCAAGGAAACCAAACTATGAATAAAACTACTAAGAATACCAAACGAACTATGTTATCCAACCGGATACGTAGTGTAATGCAGTGGCGTAACGTACATCCCGCAACCTCAGCACTGCGTGAGGGGGCAGGGACTTCAGGGCAAAGACCTGAGTTTGCAGGGGAGCCCTAGTTTTTTCCGTTACGCCACTGTTCTCAAATATAGCAATAACATTGTTCAAGAAGCGACAAAAACGGCCGTACATTTATGCTAATAGTTATTTATGAAAGGGGTACAGACTTTGGGGTTAGCTATTTGCAGACTTAGAGCAAAATTAAGGCAAATGAAGCAAACTATTATAAAACCTAAGGCAAAATATACCAAATCGTTACCAAGCTCAAGGCAAATAAATAAATAAAAATTAACCAAGCCATTCTTATAATAAAATATTCAAACTTTTATTTGAATGGCATGTACTGTACTTAGGTCTAATACCTTAATTACTATAAGTTATTTTTGCAAAAGGGGAAAAAAAAAAAAGTTAAAATTTCTTCATGATAAATAAAATTTGATATCTTTCATCTTTCAAAGAGGTATTTTTTGGAGATGCACAGTATATTTTTCAACACTTTTAATTTACTAATACCCATTTTTAATTTTTGAAAATTCTTTTTTGTTTATTCATATCACGTTAACCGTTAGAAATTTTTATGTTGTAGTTATTCCAAAATATCAGCGTTTACACATAAAAGATTAAAGCTCTTTAATTAAATTATTTTTTTCTAACAGACATATTAAATTTAATAATGTGAACAGGACTTTGGTTTTGTATTTTAGGAGGAAAGAAGAAGCTATCTATTTGCTAAAATGAGAAAGAAAAGAAATATACCGGGTAAAATAAGATATTAGTAGAAAAACGAATGTTATTTATTTATTAAGTAGAAACAAATACTTCTATAAAAATGCGAAAAAAAAAAAAAGTGGAAAGCATTGGAAGAAAATAAAAATATTCGATAAAAATCTTGTCAATTTAACGATTAAAAAATCCATTGTTATTCAGTTACGCAAATTTTATTTATTTATTTAATTTTTCATAAAATGTTAATTCCTAGATTAAGTTTTCAAAATATATTTTTTATTTCATACATATATTTAAAACCTATGGCAATATACATATTTTTTTTATTAAAAAAAAATAATAAGAAGAAGGAATTTTTGAGCGTGTTATCAGATATTATGAACGCTATAAATCCTTTTTAATTACAAACAAAAAAAACATGACTGAAAATTATTTATTTTAAAACATCTAATGATCCATATGATCTTATTTTATGGCTCATTATGAGCTTTTTCCTGATGTCTTTCTGTTGAATAAGATTCGATCTCCAAACTGAAAAAAAAAATTAAACTGAATACATAAAACATCAGAATAAAAACGTTATATTTTTTTTAAAAAAAATTACTCTTCTAATCTTTTTCTTGCGACCTTAAGCAAAAAATAAGAATTTTCCAGATCATTCCTAAAACTCTGTTGTTGAAGAGAAGGATTTAATCTGCGTACCAGGAAACTATGGTACGCTGATAGCAGTGTACAGCGGAAAAAAAGAAGAAAAAAAGAATCATTCAGTCACTAAGTTGTTTTCTTCACTGAACAAAATCCTAGTAGAATTTAAAGAATGACCATTTTTTTTATTTCAAACAGTAGGAACGGAAAAGCGAATGTCTTGTCTTTTTGTGTGTGTATATATACATATATTCTCATCTTCATTTAATATGTACATATTTTTCGAATAAAGAGACGAATGTTTTTTAACAAATCAATGTATAGCTAGTGCACTCTCAATTCTAGCTTCTTTTCTCAATACCTTATTTATGTTTACATTTATTTGTTTTTCTGACCCACTGTTTTACACACATTATATTCATCTTCGGAAATTAGAGTACTTCTTACTTTAGAGAAGTGACTTTTTTCGCAAATCAACCTGAAAAATTATGAGTAGCTGACAGTTAAAACTTACCACACTCACACACACACACACAGTACACATATATGAAACAAGAAAAAAATTATAGTTTTTGACGTTATATTCAGAATATTTAATGAGAGTGAGACCGTATTCACTGTATTTAAATTTCACACAGGGTGCAATCATTTTCATCATTTTTTTTTCAATGAGGAACCAAAAAGCAATATTTAAAAAAAAAAACGTTTAGAAGCTGAAATTTTTGGATTGATGAGTAAACGTTTTAGTCCATTGTATGCTTTGAACTTTTCTTTTGTTTTCTGTTTTGTGTGTAAGTAGCAATCAGTAGCAAACACAGGAATTTTTCAAGGGGGGTCCGGGGTCGAAAGTTCACCATTCCTATATCATGCTCCGTTTTGATTTTGTCGATTTTCGGGAAAAAACACAGTAAAAAACTAGTTATTGAATAAATAATTAGCATTAATTAATGAAATTAATCATTAATAATAAATACTTAATTAAATTTTACGTACTATATACTTAAAATTATAATCAATCGGAAAAAAAATCGATTGCTTTGGGGGGAGGGGTCCGGACCCCCAGGACCCCTCCTTGTGCGCGCCACTGGTAGGTATGCTTTTTTGGTATAATTTGCCATCGAAAACCTTCATAAATAAGTTCTAATTTGTAATCAATGTGCAACCCTTAATGTGTTCCTCAACAACATCAAACACATATGAAAAACATGAGCAATCAGTGATTCAATTCCTCTACCCCACATAAACACATAGCTCTAACCTTACTTTAAATTACATAACCAAGTTATATATACATTGCTTTGTGTATATGCTTGTACATGGGACCTTCTAGTTCTTCGGCAAATGTAAAAGAATGGCATAAAATGAGATGATTTTATTTATAAACTACATGTAATAACCTTTTGTTTAAGTCTTCACAAGTGTTGATTTTTTAAAAATAAATCCAATTGATGTACTCAACATTTTTTTCACAGAATCTTTTAGTAAGGGTCAAATTTTTTAAAGATGACATGTCTCTTAGAAGTCTTCTCAATAATTGTTACTAAATTTGGAGGAGTATTTGATCGAAGGTATTCTTGGTATTTCTACAAAGATAAAGCATGGAATCTCAAAAATTAGTCTATAATATCATACAAAAAATATCATGAGAAAAGAATGTTATTTTCTCCTTCGTTAAAATAGAAAAATAAGAAACACATCTTTTTATTGATTGTGTAATTAAAAATGTTTATAAAAACCATCAAACGATATTATATCTCTCACATCTTCATTTTTTTCCGTACTGCATACCTTCCATATATTTTGTATCGATTGTGGTTTCTAGTGGAGCAACTTAAACATTAAAAAAATCGTATATTGATATAATTCAGTAACATTAATGAAAAAAAATCGAAAATCAGATAATTAGTTTACACGCTCCAAGCAAAGTCAGTTTTTATTTAAATTGAGAGTACTTTTACTACCAGTCACAAAATGCATAATCAAAAAAAGCAAAAAATAATCAAGTACTTAATTTTATTTTGAAAGGCCTTAAAGGTATATTTCGAGAAATGAAGTGGAAATAGAAACTCAATTCAAGGAAGGAAATTCAGAATTGAATACGCAATCTGAAAATGTCAATTTTAATATTCCACATACATGAATTATTAACTCTGAAAAATTTTTCCTTTTTAGTAAGTCACGGTCTGATGCATGTAGTTTTGGAATCATATCCAATTATTAACAGACGGCATTTCAATAACTAAGGGAAAATATAAAAATATGGATTCTCAGAAAGTAGATAAATAATGACTTTTATTCCAAGAATAAAATTACCATGTATCAATTACTGTGCACTTTATTTATATTTTCTAGAAGTAAGAAGTTATTTAGTATCTTGGTGAAATATAAAAACTGGAAATACCTGAAAACAAATATTAATATTCACGAGAATTCAGCTGAATACATAAGTAACTAATTTTTGTAGAAACTATTAGAAAAAGAATTTATAAAGGTGTTGCATATGTATAAATATATTTGAGGATTCCGAGATATAATATATATATATATATATATATATATATATATTTACCAATAATTTGAATGACTTTATTTTGTGCCAAAAATAGTTGGGCATTATGTGGAACTAGTCATAGTATTAATAAAAACAGCTATGGAATATTTTTAAAATGTTATAAAATTTGAGAAAGAATTCGATATCACGCCTACGTTTCAGTACTCTTTGGAAAATTTACAGAATTCCTGAGAATAACAACAATTCTTGATCAAAGTAAAAATGGGTTTTATGTTTTAGACTGTATATATAAGCTTTAAGTCAGTGTGCTTCTCAAACTTTCAATACTTGCGACTCAATTTTCAATCATAACTTTTATCCCCCCTTCATTAAAAAAAAATGTATTGTTTTCAAAATAAAAGTACCAAAAGCTACATGCTAAAGCTACAATATGACTTTAATTATAAACCGTACAACTTATCAAGATAAGTATTAAAATTTGTGTATAATTCTGTATATGACAAGCCCATGGGAGTCACTAATAATTATTAATCTTGTTCTTAACTTAGTATTGATAAATTACTTATCAAATACATGATGCAGTAATGATGGATTTATAAGAATATTATATCAATGTTAATATGTACTTTACTTTTTTCTTATGTCAGAATGCATTTTGTTTTTCTTCCTTTCAGTAAATTTGCAATTTTTTAAATCTTTTATTTTTGACTTTTTGATATGCTCGCGCCCCCTTTGTAAGGTTATCACGCCCCCAAGGGGCACGCTCCACAGTGTGAAACGCTTCTTTAAGTGAATGCAGTGAAATAATATAAAGAAAGTGAGGGAGCAAAATATTATAGAATAATTGTAAATATCATCCGTGGTATTCCGCACAAGTATTAATTAACAAAAATTAACAATCATTTTAAAATATTATAATAAAACATATGTTGAGTTGTAATCACAGGCTAAATTAAGATAAAAAAAATGATTGAAGAAATATTAACAATAAAAAATATTCGTAGCCAGGTTCATGAAAACGGGAATTATACATGGAAAATATAAAACTGTATTATTTGTAAGGAATTAAATTCTTTTTCAAGATACTCACCATCTTGCTTACTCATTAGAAATCTTGTTAGTGTTTCATGTTATGTGGTTTTGTTTCCTAAAAATATGGATTAATGTTTCTGTTTATTTTCTTTATCTACTAATAAATTAGGAAATTATCATTTGTTATAAAATTAACCTGAAATCAGAAGTGAAATAGTATTTTAAGACAAATACAGTTAAGACAGTTTTTGATCAATCTGCAGATATTGTTTTGGGATTTAGAAATTTGAAAGACGATGATTATTTTACTGACTCACATGGCTCTTCAAATTCGTTTCACAAATATATGTTCAATAATAAATTAGTTATATTTTTGAGTTTTTGTAAATCTGCAAATAAATTCATTAAATAATATCAATATATTATTTCAAAAAGTTATCGAAATATTTAAAGAATGTCGAAATTTATGCAAGGAGATAGCCTTTTTGGAAATTTTGAAGATTTTAAAGAAAAAAATATATAGCATATAGATCCAATTAACAAAAACTCCTTAATGAAAAGTTAAGCATTACCAATACAAATTTAAATAAAAGCGTTACTAGTATTAAAAAATAATACGGGGATCACACACACACATATCGAATAATTTCTCACTTTTATATTTCATTAAAATGTCATGTTTCAGCATTTTATATTTTGTAATAAAACGATTAGAATAACGCATTTGCTACATTCCACAGATTTCTGATGAGTTTCATTTTAAGCAGAAAAGACGTATTTCCATCATCAACAGATGAAATTTGCGAAAGAAAAAAATTTGTTGTCGGCAGCAAACCCAGAAATAGTGAAAATATGTTTATAGTTATATGAACTGCAATGTTCTAAATAGCAAGCTAAGACTTCATTAGGAAACAAAGATACGAACACTTGTAATATATATTTTGAAAACATTTAGTCAATGGGACTTAGAATATTCAAATTCAAATGCTGTACGAGCTATACGCATATTTCTAACAATATCATCTACAATAACTACGGTCGTAAAGTCTTTGCAAGAATAATCAAATATTATACGAGATTTACAAGGATAAAATATCCTATTTTGGATTTGAATCTTTACTAAATGGATTGTAAATTAATGAGTGTTTTGAAATTAAATGGTATCATAAGACTTTGTTAATTTAGAAATAAATTAAAATAAAACGTTAGATTCAATTTTTTTGTTTAAAATGTATAAATGAGTTTAAATCATTAATGCAAACAAACACTATGCTTTCTTAAAAGTATATGCTTTACATTTTCTTTTTTTATTCAAAGCTTAATTTTGTACTCTATTTCTCTGCAGTAAATAATTTTCTTAATTAAATACTTATTTATTTATATTTACTATTTAGATTTTAAAAAAAGACGATACAATTAGCCAAGGGCATCAAAATAATTGTTAGATTTCCGTGTATATCAAATCAATTAATTGCTTGATTAATTTGGATACAATCATTAATTTTGCAAACAATATTATTTTGTTGCTTGTTTATAAATATTTTAAATATTGATTGCATAAAAAAAATAATTCATTAATTTGGAGTTTTACGAGAAATGGAGGGAAGAAAATTTTTCTCTGTTGTCACGATTTACTGATCATTTTTAATTAGTTCAATTGAAGTCAATATTTAATAATTTTTCTACAAATAAATCTTTATTCAAATCATCTAATCATAAAATTCCTAGATAAAACACAGTAACTTTAATAAACTTAAAGTAACAGTATTGATCTATTGCAAAATGCATAAAAAATAATACAAAACACTATTTCATTGGATTTAATAGATTATGTCCTCTATGTAAATTTTTTGCAAACTTATTTTACTAGAGATTTTTCAGAGTTGAACTGCTCTGAGAACCTTAACGCGAAATAAATGAGTGTTAGAGGGTTAAAGCGTTAATATTTTTTCTGAGTAACAAAACCATGAGCTCTTGAAAAAAAAATGACTGTCCCAAAATTAATTACAATCTCATTTTCTTTTACGCTTTCCAGATCTTTCAGGTGTTTCATTTTCCCGTAAGTTTTGACACGGAATCATATGTTAACTTTCTTGTAAAGAGCGTGGAAAAAATGCATAAATAAGACAAATCCAACTAAATATATTGCCTCTTTAATGCAAGAATTTATTATTTCCAGAAAAAGTAAAAAAAAAAAAAAAGTATCAAACACTACTTCTAATTAAATTAATTACTTTCGGTCCTTAAGTGCAGAATGATGTAACGAAATTAACTGGTAATAAAAAATGGGCTCATGAATATTGCTCATCCAAATATTTTTACATATTTTAAAAGAAAAAGTGTTTCTTTCATAATTATAGGAAATGAATGACTCTGTATGTTATGAACTCAGTCATTTCTGATTCATACTTCCCTTGCTTTAGAAATCCATATCTAGAACGAGTAGATAATCCAAAATGATATATAATACATTAGATGATGTTAATATATATATATATATACATACACATACAGTGCGCAAACAACGGGGGTAGGGGGTTCGGATTCCCCCAAGGGCCTTGATTTTTTTCGATTGATTATAATTCTATGTATCATAATGCGAGAATAGTGGATTTCCGACCTTGTACCCCTCCCATATACCCATATATATATATATATATATATATATATATATATATATATATATATACTAGCTGGCATTCCCGTTCTTCGCACGGGTGAACTGAAAAATTCAACAACACAGATTGAAGGATAAAGAAGTTTTTAATGAGTTAATTTTACGTGAATTGCAAATTAAACAAAAAAAGCTTTTTGCATGTCTCAGCTGAACAAAAAGAAAGAAAGGAAAACACCTTCGTTAAATTTTAAGTATGTAGATCTAATAGCAGATAAAAAAGAATTTTTTTTTTATTTATAACTCCCCGTAACACTCTTGAGGGTCGATTTTTGAAAATACCTTTCTAACCTTATCTCTGCTCAGCAAAAGTAACATATTGTTACAAGTTTTGTGTAATGAATGCTTAAAATAGAGTAAATAATTTATATATCTGAAAGTGTAATACATTAATATTACTTTATGTTGTATTTATTTTATGTTAAAATTGTAATATTTGCAAGCAACGCCGTTTCTTAAATTATAATGGTGATGCAATGAAAAACATAGCGAAATGTGAACGATAGAGTCAAGTTGGCAAATGTCTAGCTACTTTCATATATAGCTCGAGCTTTATTAGCGCTTTGTACGATCCGCCGTGTAGTACGTTAATACTTTATGTATCGCATAATGATTTACTGCAGTTTTTTCATACAATATTTTTTTTTGGATCACTACATTGAAAATTAAGGGATATACATAAACAAAACACTCCACTTTGGGAAATTTTATCCGTTAGAGCTAATAAATTAATTAAAGATATTCCACTGTAAAATTAATTATATACACCGTTCACTTAAAATAAATAGTCAAATCGTTTTCTAAGGTCTTCATTAACATACAAAAACATAAGACACTTAAATTGTGACATAAACTCTTTATTCGGGGCAAAAATAATAACCTTTGCAATGAACTGAAAACGCAATATCTACTGCAAAACTTTCGCCTTCCCCGCTAAAATACTCATCAAAGAACCCGAGCTGCCATAAATCTTGGAAGAGTGGATTTCAAAGAATATTCCTGATAAGTATTGGTAGGGTATTCCTTCTAAGTTGGTGTGGTAGTTAGAAGAAGGGGGTTCCAGCTCAGGTGTCATCCACGTCACTTGACCATGGTTCAGAATTACGTGGTCCGTTGCCAAATACCCTCGTGTAGCTGAACAGGGCGACGTTAATATTCACTCACTCACTCACTCCAAAAAATACAGTACAATAGTTATAATTATTTTTATAATTGAAAATGCAATATCTGCCTATTCACTTAAAATTATAGGGTTATAATTAACTACTAACCACAAACAAATTTTGAAAATTTGAATTGATGTAGTGTAAAAGAGAAAGTTTATTTACTTTAAGTACGAGAACCGAAAAAAGCATTTATTTTGAAATAGATCAGTTTTTTACTACCAAATATGCATAATAAAATCATAAAAAAAACAAAAACAAAAAAAACCCATTCAAATAAAGAGAGATTTATAACAACCCCTCCCTTCAAATCCTAGTTTTATTCTGAAATAAAAAAAAAATATTAGGGATTATGCTGATCACAGGAATTAATTAGAAGCGAGTGCTCTGCGTAGCCAAAACAAAAAGTGTTTCTTCACAAATAAAACATAGATATATGCTGTCGTGGGCTTTTTCGCAGAACACGCCAGAATTGCTTGCAGATGGCAGAATTTTTTCCTACTTACTTGACAAATATCGTTATATTTTGGACATTTCACACAATATCCTTATAAATTATAGCCTATGCTATAAATTATAGCCTATGTGTTATTCTGATGTATAAGCTATATTACTGTAAAGTTTCATTAAAATCAATTCAGTTGTTTTTATGTGAAAGGCGGACAAACATCCTCACAAACTTTCGCATTTATAATATATATATATATATATATATATATATATATATATATATATA
>BMAV01000066.1:47817-84441 GCA_019973955.1 Trichonephila inaurata madagascariensis | reverse complement strand
TATATGTAAGGATAATTAAATTAGATTAAAAATTTAATTCCCTATCTAGCACTTAACTCATATTTTTCATTTCATCTTCGAGTATCAAACTAATTACCCATTTATTTCTTCCGAACATATGGCCTAGCAAATAAACATGTCTAATTCAAGATCGTTATTTTTAATAGCCCTATATGTCAGCATTAACTTTCAAGTACAATCATAAAATCAGCGATACTTACCCCATCGGTGTTTTATCTGCTAACCCACTTTAAACACATCATGGCGTGTTTTTTCCTCCCTGCTCTTAGCGTCAGAAGAGATGTACTAATTCTAGAATAAAGAATTTTTTTAAAAAAACTAAGTCTGATTCTGGCTCAAAACATGTCATATATATATATATAAACATTAAATTTTTATGATAAATACCAAAAAATGAAGATCCCACACAAAAGTACATTCGCAGCAGCTATAAGTGAAATTCATCAGTTTATAATGAATAGATCTTTTGTACCCGTTATTAATTACTAAAAGTGCATGAGCACGCGTAAAATATATTGGAAAACGTATAGGATCACCAGCACAAATCAACGAAAAACTAAAAAATTACAGCTAGATGTAATGATATGTAAGAAAATTCAACAATCAAGTTATTACAGTCGAAAAGTATATTATTAGTAATGATAAAATAAATGTCAAAAATTAAATAAAGTTTTTAGCAATTTTAAAAATATTTTGAAATAATATTAAAAGTTGACCTAAAGAAAAATCTAAATAATAATATATAATTTTATTATGTCTATGAAACTGAAATTGTTTTCAGTAGTTATTTACGCACACTTTCTATTCTTTCACAAATTATTCCCTTTTCAGCATTCAGAAAAGGTAGTAATCTGAATTGAATAAAAATGTTCGAAAACGAAATAAAAAACTAATAACAATATATTTTTGTAATGTAGCACAGTAGAATGTACGAATAGTTTCGGAACAATTTCTGCTAAAACAACATATACCTTCTACCAACTATTCTAATTTAATACTTTTAATGATTTTTTTCAGTTTTGAAGAAGTACTGATTTTATAAGGAATTATCAAAATATTGTAGAAATGATTTTAAAGAAATTTCTATATATACATATATATTGTGATATGGTCGATCTTTGTCGACCATATCTTTGTGGGTCAGCGTAAGTTAGAGGTGTGGGATTCTCGAAATAAAGAAACATTTTAGAATTCTTAATATGACTTTATTAAGAATTTAACAAATTACTTATATATTGAACAAACTTATATTAAGCGAGAATAAACCAAAACACGTAGTCGTAACTAAAACAGATCGCGCAATTGGATCACTTATCTAAATAATTATATTATCCGCCTACTCTCAATCCTAATAATATTACGAATTCGGAAAATAATCTTCCTACCTTGAATTTCACGCAACGGTTCAAACACCTTCAGATAGGCTGTTGGGCTCGTGTGCAATAGTATGCACTATGTAGTAATGGCTAGATATTCGTGATTCCTTGGTAAGCCGTCAAATTACAATTCTCCCTTTTCCTAACAGAACTTTCTCCAAATTGCCTCATCCCGCTTACTAAAACTTTTGTCCTTTTAAAGGCTATCTTATTTGCATCTATACTTTCATTTCACTTCTTGGATTTGGGTTGGAAAAGATTTGCCATTAATCTTGGCCGTCAAAGAACCTAGAGGTTATGTTACAGAAAGGACGCGTGAGCCGTCACAATATGAAAGCCTTTTTAACCCGTGATCACTCTCGCGGGGTGTTTTGTACACCCCAGCAACTAGAAAATCCACCCAAGATTCTAAAAAGAATGCGCAGAACCACAATTTTTTCTGTAGCTCCACATTTTAGGTCATTGAACCTTCAGGCCTGATGAAATCCCTCTTTCGCGAAAAATTGGAATGTAATGACCTTCAAAAGTTTATCTGGGGGAGGGGGAGAGAACTCCCGCCAGAAGTTGAGCATGTGTATATCATGTGCTCTGAATGTTTGGAAAATGATTAAAATATTATTTTTCTACTTTCTACTATCATTATATCATTAATTATAAAGAATATTTATTACTGGTATAAACGTTTTATACTGGTTTATGAAATAAATCTAAAATTATGTGTTTTAAAATGAAAATTTTGTATGTTTAGTTTAAAATAATGTTAGTCTCATTTTTATGCAATAAATTTAATAATTTTATTTGTATAATACAAAAAAACATCTTGTACTTTATAAATATGTATCATTATGACTTACTTTTATTTTCATAATTAAATACACGTATTAAAAGTTTGGGGTGTTCTTTACACCCCGAGAGTAACGACGGTAGCAAAAACAGGCACGAGTGACCTCGGGTTTACTCATAAGAGTAAATACTTTCAACAGAAACACTACACTGAGATATTTTTGTACCCTTTCCATTATTTCTAATTTCTGTTATAGCTTCACTTCATAGTTTTATATACCTCAATTCTAGTAACAACTCTTAAATGTTTTATTGGTTTCCGAATTTTTTCCTCTTACGAACCATTTACATGGTTAGTAGAGCACAGTATGTTTGTCGCAGATTGTTCTTTACCGTTTGCATTTGTTTTTCAAATTCTTTTTAAGAACAACAACAAAAAAAGTGCAAGATTTATGTAACGCAACGTGTTTACTTTTCAAAGGTGCAGAAAGACAAAAGAATATTAGCTATTAGCTATGTCTTAATCAACCTCGGATTCTTGCACTATACCAACTCCTCTTTAAGAGCACATACGAAAGTATAATGGCGAGATATTACTTAGGAAAAAATAGAATTTTAAAAACAATTAAAACTCAAACATATTTAGGTGTGCATGTGTGTGAGAGACTTATAACTGAATATTTTCTTCCAAGATATCTTTTCTGAATATATTGACAAGTTAATTAAAAAAAAAAATAGAAAAATAAGAGTGCAAAGATAATTTCCAAAATATTTAAAATGTATAATTTGGCTCAACTTAATATATGTTTTATGCCTTTTCAAACAGATAATAGTTGTGTTTGCGTTATTCTAGAATATATTCTAAATGTTTATAAACAGTTATTTTTATACTCAGAAGGAGAAGAAAAATTGAAAAAATTTCAAGCATTGTGCATTCGGAAAATTTTTTTTTATTAAATGAATCTTTATGAGACAGATACTTATATATTAGATGTTTCTGTATACAAGTATACAGAAAACTTTTTTTTATTAAAGAAAGCAATATTATTATTCTTTAAAATTTATAACTATAAATTTTTTTGTACCATAAAACATCTACAAAACTGAACAAAGACATTGCACGTAAATTAATCAATTAAAGCTATTTTTAATAGCTCTGATTCTTTCAGTAAAATTTATGATAAAACAAATACATCAGCAACGATATTTCATTAAGGTATCCGACTACGTTCGGAACCGTGATTTTAAAAAAGCGCATAAGTGGATAATTTTTATGATATTTAGTGTCATTTAGATTAGAATACATGTATAAAATTGTTTTAAGGACATTTTGACAAAAAAAAAAATATATTTAAATACAATATTTCAGCAAAAAATTAACTTAGAATAATTTTTTTTCCAAATGTTCTCCTTTTGTGAAAAATGCTTCTATTATAATAATATTTTGCCTGTATATAGCTCAGACCTCTCTACAGAGGCTCAACTAGAATTTTTGAAAAATTCATATTATTCTACGAGTTACCACCAATTTAAATAATTATTGGCGTTTTTTTCTTAAAATTGCTTCCCTCTGTTGTCGTAAAATACGGATAAATCCACTTCTAAGTTATATATTTCAAAAATTCTAGTTGAGCCTCTGTACAGAGGTTTGATCTATATACAGGCAAAATATTATTATAATAAAAGCATTTTTCACAAAAGTAGAACATTTGGAATAAAAATTATTCTAAACTAATTTTTTGCTGAAATATTGTATTTAAATATATTTTTTTTGTCAAAATGTCCTTAAAACAATTTTATACATGTATTCTAATCTAAATGACACTAAATATCATGCAAATGATCCATTTATGCGCTTTTTTAAAATCACGGTTCCAAACGTAGTCGGATACCTTAAATTAAACTAGGTTTTACTCACTCCGAATCAGAAATATAGAGTATCATTTAACAAGATATACAATAGTCTAGTCTCACAAAAGCAGTATTTCTCATCTCGCCTACAGATATTTCGAAGGAAGAAATAGGATCACATATACATGTTATATTCTAATACGGTAATCTTTTGTACGAGGTACATGCATTATAACTTGTCTGGGAGCACAGAAGTTGTCATTCAATCCTGAATCCTAATGCTTTTGTACTGTTTGCTCTTGAATCTTTTGACAAGTTCTCAGTAGCTGATGATACATGCAGACTACCGGGTTCTATGGAGTATTAACAAGATTGAATAGTTTCCTTCCAACTGTTAGAATAATAAATTAATAATGTTAAGCTCTATTTTATAGCGTGTGTATATAATGATTGATTAATTTTGATATAAAGTAGTGTTGAGTACTGCAGGTTAGTTTCAAAAGCTGCCGATTGTCTGAATATTATTTTTACTCTTTAAATTGATATGTTAAATAAATGTTTCAATTTTAAAACTGATCTATTTAATTTTGTCTAAAATAAATTAACGTAATATAAGTATTGTTTTTGCTAATATTATTTTAAATTTCCATTTAAAATATTTCACGTTTTATGAATTTGTCTATATTTTCTTCTAATGGAAATATTTATACATAAATAATTATTTAAATTCCAATGATTTTAGCGTAAAATTCTCAGATGTATTTTTAGTGATTTTTTAGGGGGGGGGGGAATTTTTTCTAGAATAATATAATAGAAAAAGAGATTCATTATTGCCTTAATTATAGATTTCATTTCAGCATGTAGTTTATAAAGTTCATACTTATCAGCAAGCAACTTGAGTAAAAAAAAAATTAATGGTATGATTTATATATAACCATTAGCTAGTTATTGCTACAATCCTTCAGAAATGAAAACATTGTGCTATATCAAAAAGGGAGGGGAAGGAGGCCAATGAATTTTATTTTTCAAAATGAATTAATGACAAATGGCGGGAATTATGAGGTCTTTTGCCAAAGGCCCTCGGATTGCTTTATAGTACGAAGACAATAAAACATTCACTCAATCTAAGAAAGATTCTGCGGTTGGTATAAATTATCCAATAATTATAGACTTTATTGTATTATAGTCAGTTAAACTTGTACTCTTCCATATATATTCTAATTAAATATACCAGGAATAGACCAATGATTCCGTTCAAAAATATCTGTTCATTGAAAAAAGTCTCAGGTGTAAAAAATAAACGAGTTTATAATTTGGAAGGAAAATATTAAAAAAAAAAAAAACTCGAGAGGACAGTGCTTACACATTTTTATTCAAGCATCTGCAAAATAATTTCATGCATAAAACTATTTTGCATAAATAATTATGTGAAAAATTTGGGCAATTGTTTTTAGTTCTTATTTAATTTTGTTTACGTAAATGAATTCTTAATACTTATCTGCTTATAATATAAAAATAAACTGTCTTCGTAAACACATATGATTGTTACATAGATCAAATAGATTAAGATATGCCACCTGTAATTTTAAATAATCGTTTATTTTTAATTAAATAATTAAGCTTAGGAATTAGAAATTTTTACAAATATTATTAAAATAGAATAGAAATTATTAAAGCCAAATACTGAATCAACTTTTAAGCTGGAAAGTTACTTATTAAACATTTTTTTCTTCCTTAATACCTTTTTAAAGAGTCTCAAAGCCCCATTCACAATATATACATTTTGATAATAAATTTCTTAGACTGATTTGATAATGTTTGCCTTATAATTTTTAATTATATGCAATAGGTGAAATAATTTATCATTTTTATTAAGGAAAAATTCATTATAAAGAACAGGTAAAAAAAGTGAAACTGAAAACTCTTTAAATGACAATATTTAAATATAAGGAAAATACGGAAATAGTTATAAAATAATTTCATCACAGAAAAATCGTTTTTAAAAAATTATACATGCATCTAGCAAATTAAAATCGTTCTAAATGTGATAATGAGTTTTTCATTGAATTTTGAGCAGATATAGGTATATATATATCAACGCTGGAAGTATAATTAATGTTTATTCTACAAAAGAAAAAAAAGCATCTGTTTTGTATCGGTCCTCAATGGAACCAAAAATACTTTGATGCAACATTGGTTTTGAATGCGTTTCAAGATCAGCATATTCACATCTTTTCCCCCTGAATTGTTGTTTACAGACTAAAATTACCTCACTTTTAAAGTTATTGACATACAAAGCCCTGAGAAAGAAGTGGAAATTTCCTTTCTTATCACATTTCCTGAAAAAGCCATTTGGGAAAACGGGATTTATTCTACACTGCGAAATTGTGACGCGAAAGCAATAATATGTTGTGGAAAGGAAGGAATAACATTTTTCTCTATATAGTCACTGAATGAGGTTTTCTTTTTTGAAAAGAAATTCTTTTTGACTGTGTTTAAAAATAAACTCTTATTCCGAAGAGAAGAATAACTAAGAACGAATAGAAGAGGTGGAGTCCATACTGGTTTCAGTCCCATACTTTTTAAAAATGTATTTTAGTAAACTTCTTTTGTACATATACATGCATGCACAGATGCATATATATATATTGAATATATATATATATATTAGATTCAAGCCTTTTTTTAACAGACTTAACATAAAATATGTTTTAATAGTAGGAAAAAAGAATGACTCCCCCCCTTTTTCACTGTTTTTTTCTCAAGGTATATTTCTAGGTCTCTTAGATATAGTTATCACAAATTACATTTTGTTTGATTACTCAAACATTTTCCTTATTCTTTGAGTTTGTATTCGGAAAAAGGTTTCATTTATATAGTGAAATTTATAGATCAAATGTTTTATTTCCATTTCACAACCCACACATACCAAAACAAATATTTCTATAATATTAACTTAAATTGAACCAGGTAACGTCAGCTCACTTTTCCGTTCATTCTTCAAATGAGAACTTTAAAGATGACTTAAAGTTGACCAAAGCAATTACATCTTGTTTCTCATTTTTCGCACTCAATATTTACAGAAACTATTTAAACAGAAAATATGTATTCCTTTCTAAAAATATATACTTTTTAAAATTTTAGCATAGTATAAAAAGTTTCATTTTAGGAAAATTCTTTATCGCTAAAATTTTATCCTGGTTATCATATGCATTGGGTTTAAGACTATAGTCCTTGCTTTGCTTTAGAGTGCGAAGCCAAAAAAATCAAATGATAATAATAAAAATAAATGTAACAATAAATTTTAGAATTTCAAGTGTTAAATTCACAGAAGTATACCCATTTTAAAACAAAAGAAGTTGCTTATTTTTTTTTCTCGAACTAAATCCGCTGGGATGAATCGGTAGATCACTCGATGAGCAGCCATGCATAATCTCTGGACTAAATACAGTTTATTTGTTAAACATAGATACTCTATACAGTTAATTCTATATAGTCTATATTCTATATCTAGGATAGATATATATATATGTAAGATAAAGACAGATACAACATTGGGACAGATTCCCTCACGATGTTCACACTAAAATATCCGCAGCCTTAATGACTCACCGGTTTTCTACCAGAGGGAAACAATGCAAGTACTCTTTCTGGTGGCGCCCTTTAGTAGTTATTACAAAAATAAATAATAAATATAACCATTGGTTACAAACTTTTATTTTGAGGAATAATGATTGTAAAACTATTTACATAAAACAGATCGAAAATTTATGTATGTGTGAATATTTTTATTAAAGTAAAATCAAAAAGCGGACAAAAACATTTTTTATAAGATTTTGATGATTAAATTAAACTTCAAATTGAATTGATTTCTATTCTCTCTTGACAAAATTTTCCAGGATTTTATTTAATCCCCTAATAAAATAATGTTTTCACTCGAATTTTTTTTTCGTAAAATTATTGTGAATGGTGTTTTTACAAAATTACATGAAGTTCTTTGTTTAAAGTGTCCTTGAAAATATTTTATTTATCACTAGAATCTATCTGCACAATTTATTTCAACTTTCTTACAATGATAATATCTTAGGATATATTGAAATAAAATATGTTGAAAATTCTGCTCATAAACTCAAACTTTGCGTGTCAAGGAACTAAAATCAATCATAAACTTATTAAATATTTTGACGATCTCCGATATTTTTCGATCTTTCATGTTACCATGTATCTCTAAGAAAGAAGCACACAATCATAAATTAACTCCTTTTGAAGTCTCATGAAAAAAAGTGCATAAATAAAGATCACTTAAGCTGAATTTATTGCTCTTCTGATGTAAGGGTTCATTGTTCGTTGGATAAAAAATGGGAAACTGTTTCTAAAGTGCTTCTGGCAAAATTAATTAATCTCATACATAAAGTGCTGTATAATGTTACAAAATAGCTGATCGTCTAAATATACTGACAAAGCTAATATATCAACTTTTTATGTGGTTTAATTTCGATGGTTGTGTGTGTGCTGGCATCTGATGTAAGCTTTTTAATAAAGGAAAAACTGGAATCTTTATAGTTTTGCTTGGGATAAAAGCAGTTTTTCATTCGTTGTCATGAATGCTACAATGCATATTTTTATGCTTTGTGGAATTATAAAGTATTCAAAATATCTTTAGATATCAGTTTTTTTCCATAAATGTATCAAATATTCCTTATAAATCACTGGACGTGACGGTTCTTTTGTTAACGTTACAGCTGTGAAGGAATGTCTGAAGGGATTATAGAGGCTCATTTGATTTTTATTTCTCTAAAATATCTGCAAGAAATATATTAAATGGAAGATGTGACACAGTTCAGCGTTAGAAAATAATATGCAATTATATGCAATGTTCCTTCATTTTTCCTTTTTCTATAAAACTGATGCAATCGATTTATCTTTCAGAAAAGAAACTGTTACATGAAGAAAACGATACCTTAAGAGTGAGAAAATAAATCATATATTTTACCCATCTTTTCTTCAAGATCTACTGTTGTAAGAGAAATTACTTTGTGCAGAAAAAATGCCTTCATTTCCCAAAATAAGGGGTAATTTCAATCGAAGAAGATGATGAATAATTTATATGGAATTTTATAGAATGATTTTTTTTCCTTTTAAAATGTATATATTTTATGTGGTTTCTATTTAGAATGTTTTTATTTACTCATAAATGCTTCAAAGATATTTTTTAAAGAAGGATTATTTTAAAAAAAATGTTTAATATGGAAACATAAGAAAATCACATTTTTAAATATAATATTTTATTATTCATTTGCCGATGTGGAAATATTAGAAAACTGCATTAAGAATCTATAATTTATTTTGTAAGCAGATTTTTTTTAAAAACAGAACTTACTACTGAAGTATTAACACTTCATTTATTTTATAGAGACAGATTTGTTTGATTTCCAATTTCTGTTTTCAATCGTTGAGTTATAGAGTTGAAATAAAGAAATTTTTGAATTAGAAAAACTTCTTAGTTCCAACTTCTAGTTCCTTTCTGCTAACTTTTTTCCTCTTTTTTTAACTCATAATTTGATTCAGTTTTATTTAAAAAAATTATAAGCTAACTTTTAAAGTTCAAAGATGCAATACATTATTAAAAATATTAAAATTGACACTATACATTCTTAAAATCGTCGATTTCTCTGTGAAAATCTTAATCTACTTTGGAATTAATTATAGCTCTCAAGTGCAAATGAAAATTTTCCCTTCAAAGAAAACTACTTCTCTTTTTTTTTCTGTATTCAAATATTGCCGTAACTGTAATTTTTTCATATATAGTAAAATCTATATCCGAATAGTTGCTCGTATAAACGATTCATTCATAATTCATAATTTTATATTCATAATTTTTTTAAGCAGTGAATTTTTTCTTAAAAATATAATACATATCAAGAAACTGACTGTATTGGTTTGAATATTTAGTATGGAAATATATATACTGTAATAAATATTTTAATTAATTCTGCAACATTTATTTCTCCAGAATCTTATTCTGAATCCATTATTTTTGCACAAACAGTTTAATGTCATTTTGTGTAAGACATTTATAGCTTGGAAATAATTTATTTCCTTTTATGCCATTAGAAAGTACTTAAGACAGTTTTCTAGGTGTGAAGGTTGAATATGTATTTTTTTAAGAAATGAATATTTTTGCCTATGATGTATTGTACGTAGGGAATGTTGTTGTTGTTTCCAATCCCCTTGGAGCAGGAAAGCCTACACCAAGTCCATTTGACCATTCCGCGTAATAGTGTCACACACCAAGTCTTGCTGTTCATATAACTGTCACAGGGAAATGCTTCAGCAGTCCAGAAGATGAGCAGGAGAAGCAGGGAAAGAGCAGGGACAGGTAAAGAAAGACTTTACCCCCTGCACAAAAGTCATATTTCGCCGAAGAGAATACTTCGGTCATTTTCGTGACCGAAGATAATACTTCGGATAATTTGCATATATATAATACATAATGCTAAATTTTTCTAAGAGTCATCATAATAGTCAGTCAATAATTTTTGCATTTTTTTATACATTGCATGTAAAGCCTTTATTACTTTCTTAAATACTTCTCCATATAATCAACTACTATACCTAATTTTCTTGATTAAATACAATTATCTTGATTATTACTATAATTAAATAACAATCAAACTACAATGTCCGTCGTTTCTCAAATCAATCATTCAAACACAGTCCTCCGTGTTAAAACACTCCCAAGTAACTCTATTCTTGGTACAGCAAACCGCACGCCGGTTCTCTAAGGAATTCCATTTCCTTGGGCCCAAAACAGCTCAACGCTTACAAAAACAATTGACTTTTCCCTTTCCTGGCCGTACTCTCCGGGGTCAAGAAACTCTTTCCCTCAAAACACAGTAACCCTACCCCTGCATGTGGGGGAACATCGCCAATTATTAAAGAATCTACCGCCAAACAGTACGCCAACGGTAGTCAGACATTACAATGCAAATGTGATACATATTTGTTTGGCTCTATTTTAATCTTCTACTATAAATTAAGTAAATCTTGAATTTTATATCAACAAGAAATGAGGTACCTAGAAATGTAGTCGCATATATGCGATGAGTTGATATAATTATTTTGTAATTTTTTTTTTACTTATAATCATCAAATTTTGGAATAAAAGTAAATGTAACAAATCAAATTTTTGAAAAAAATATATGCATTTAATTTTTATATTTCGCTATATTTAGTTTCGAAGTCAACCTGCATTTTGAAATAAATATTAATGGGTGAACAATGTAACATAGAATCAAAACATGTATAAAATAAAACATTCTGAAAAACCACTCTGCTAGTTCATTTTTAATAATTTATTTTTATGAAAAATACCCTTTTTTTCATAAGTGCGAAATAAATTGAGAGTTGTTTCAGACAAGCTCCAACAATCGTTATGAAATATGACAAAGTATTGAAACTCTAAAACAAATAAGGACGTAGTTAGTTTATTATTTATTTATTTATTAATTTATTTTACTCTTCCAAGCAAAAACTCTAGGAACATAAAATGCTATTTTAAATTTTAAATTCGTTGTTTGTTTTACGTAGATTCACATCAAATTGTAATTGAAGAACTTAGAATTTGATTATAAAGTAACAGACACAGTCGTTAACATTCTTAGAACTCCACAGAATTAGTTCACAAAATAATTCTGCGGACAAAACAGTACGATTATTGTAGCACAAATATATTTAAAGCAAAATCTGAGTGTTTAAATATTGCAAATGCTTAAAAATGTTAAATAAGTTAAAATTCTACATTTAATTTATTAGTTCGAATTCAATTTATGTTGCTATATTTAGCATGTTTTTTCAAAATACACAACATACATTTCCAAACTGTCCTATAGTTAGAGAATGAGAATTATAAATACTATAAATGGTTATCATTTTAAATATGGTAGTCGTTCGGATATGGGTAGAGCAGGGTGTGGTATTTTTAGTAACACTCCTGGGAATGATGTTAAAATCAGCATCAGAAATCCTGACCACTGTTCCGTCTTTAGTTCGGAACTCATTGCTATTAGTGGTGCTCTCGATCATGCTCTCAATTCTTATAAGGCCAGTATCTGGATCCTGACAGACAGCAGAAGCTCCATCCAATATTTGAAGAATTGACCAAAAATTATGGACAATACTGGTCTAGATATTTTATCCAAATTAGTTAGGCTCGGTCAGAGGAAACAAAAATGTCTCCATTTGATTCCATCACATGTGGGTGTACCTGGGAACGAAGCTGCTGATGAGCTGGCTGGTAAGGGTTGTGATCTCTCTAACCCCAGCGCCACTGTTTTATCCCATTCGGAAATTCCTTCCTTCCAAAGAAATAAAATGAATTTGACTTGGAGAAACCCTCCTGCTCACCACTGGTACGCAGCTAAGAGGTATGGCCTATCTATACAGTGCAGGAGTTCCAGGGCTCATCAGACGGCTTTGGCGCACTTTAGAAGCGGTCACCTGCGTAATATGACTTTTGTGCAGGGGGTAAAGTCTTTCTGTACCTGTCCCTGCTTCTCATGCTCATCTTCTGGACTGCTGGAGCATTTCCCTGTTACAGTTCCATGAACAGCAAGACCTGGTGTGTGACACTATTACGCGGAATGGTCAAATGGACTTGGTGTAGGCTTTCCTGCTCCAAGGGGATTGGAAACAACAACAGCATTTTATATTTTAATCTGAATGAAATTTATTAAAGCACATTGTTATAATGGTTTTTTTAAATGTATAGTAAAAAAATAGTTAAAAAATTTGAAAAACAAATAATTTTTAATAATATATTAAATGATGTTAACTTTTACAACAGCTGAGTTTAAAAAAATATGTTTTCTTTTTCCTTTTTTTTAAATGTTTTAAATACTTTTTAGGAAAATAAAGGTAATATTGTTTATTCATTTTAAATATCATTTAGTGTTATGTGATATAAAATTTTAGCACAGCATCATTTATTGAATTTTACCTAACATTGAATCTTATTGACAAATATGAAGCTTTAATTTTGATAAAGGTAAATTATTTAATCAGACATTTATTTTTCATAATTAGACTTGTACAGCACATTTTATCCTTTAATTGCAATTTGCTCAATATAACGTGCGGCCAATATTATCACTAAACAATATTCAATTGAAATAGATAGCGTTCGTTGTTAAATCTATATAATTCCTTTTCCTTGCTTTTGATGTTTATTTTTTTTAAATATTTATATTTATATAACATTTTCCTGATTGTAACTATTAAATACTTGTTTTGTAAAATAAGTATTTAATATTTACAACGGAAGTAGTAGTATATTCATACTCCAGCAGTATATTCATACTTATATTGGAATATTTATATTTTAATCCAATACATTTAACACTATACACTGTAAAAAGAAACAAAGTATGTTATGTATTTAATGTTATACACCAATGGGAATATTTCAGTAGTATATTCATATTTATATTTTAATCCAGTACATTTAACACTGTACTCTGTAAAAAGAAACAAAGTATGTTATATACTTTAATATATTTGGTCAAACTTCTCACATTATTTAGCAACAAATAGCATTTATTGTTCTTTACAATGGTAAACTTTGATATTATGTAACATTTAAAGATTCTAATAAAGTAGTCTTATTTATTTTTACTTTGTTATTTTTTAAGAAAAGGAAGGGAAAAAAATGTAATTCTGTCACTTTCACATTCAGTTTGGAAAACAAAAGACCGTAATAGTAAGCCTCTCAGTTATCAGGTGAACGTTGGACAAAATAGCGTGCCAAGTTTATTCCTTTTTCAAAAGAAAAATCTTTAAGGTAAAATGTTTCTCTTCAGGAATGTCTTTTTACAATTCATAAATATTTATGATGTTACAAAATAAAGTATTCTCTAAAACGTCTTCACGCAAAGAGACAAGTTACATAAAATAAAAACCAATAATATTATCCATGCTAGGGAAACTGAATGTGAGTACAGAAACTTGTTTCGTACTGTCTCAGAATTAATTTCTAAACTATAGAAAATAACCATCTACAGATTTTCCTCCCACATTATAAATAGATAGCTATGTGTATTGAAGAATTTCAATTAAAAAATATAAATATTTGCTGTTAGAAAAAATAGTCTTAATTTTGGAGAGAGTGAATATTAACGTTACTCTATTAAGCTACTCCAAGGATTTTGGCGACGGATTTCGTAATCTTGAACCATGGTCAAGTGACAAGTACGACACCTGAGCTGGAATTCTCCTCTCTTTTCCAGACCACGCCAAATCAAAGGGAGAAAGTTAGAGCTTCGACAAGTTTAACGTGTATCGCCTTTCCCTACACTGTGGTTCTTCAGTGGTACTAGGCTCGAACTCATGACAAGCCGGTCACCAGTTCATTACCTTGACCACTAGCTATACATCGGCATTCTTAATTTTGGAAGTAATTTACTGACTTTATTATTTGATGTTCAATAATTTTTATCTTGTTTCTTCCCTCATATTACAGAAAAATTAACTTAAAAAGTTTTAGTACATATACATTACTAAAGCTTTGAAATATTATTTTATACGTAATTGATAACTGTTATACGGTTTGACATATATGCGTGTTCAAACAGAAGTCCCTTTAACAAAACTTAAATCAAAATTCTATTTTATAACTTTAATACCAGATAATGAAAGATCTTATTTGTTAGAAAAATGCTATATGTTATATAAATTACTAGAAATATGCAAAAAGAAGTCCTAAAAAATATCTTAATTTTCTATTTTTAATCTATAAAGCTATTATTAGACCAAGAAATCCTTAATTTTCGCAAACTATACCAATTAATAGTTTAATAGGTTAAGGTTCAAAATATATGCAGTTATAACGAAACTCGAAATTGCTATTATACAACACTTTATCCCAATTTAAATTACTGTGCCGTTCTGAAAATGCTCCATTTTCTGAAGTTTTCACATATTTGGACAATATATTATTTTGGGTTTTACTCCAGCAGTTTTAAGAAGCGATGTTTCTATTTATCTCTAATATACAAGCCTACCTTTAATTTTATTTCTACTAAAGGTATAGAAGTATCGTATTTTCAGAACAGGCATTTTAGATTCCTCTATATGAAACTAATCAAAATCATTCCAAGTAGATTTCATGTAGATTTATTAAAATCCATATCATTTCACAGAATGCAGATCATCCAGTGATATTAACAGTGGCAAATGCATGAATTACAGTGTTTTAGTATGATAATCCATTCTGTCAAAAACACGAAGTCGTCCTTTCAATAGGCAATCATTCATCTAGTTTCGCCTCACCACAAGTTCACGCCTCCTTTGAACGATATTGCAGAGCATGCAGATTTTAGACTCTACCTCTCCAATCTACCCTCTCTAACTCAGTATAGATTTCGATTATTGAATGTGCTGGAAAATTATGTCATTGTCATTCAATCTCAAAGCCTAAGGCTATTGCAATGTTTTGAGCTTCAGTATTATGATATGTCCTCAGCAGCCTAGAACGTAAGCCCTTATCTTCCTTCGAGCTATGTTAACAATGTTTAATAATCTCGACGCAATGGTTATGGTAATAATTTGATCCTTTGTTTGATAGAAGATTAATTGTTCAATTGATTAAAACTAGAAATGATAGATGCTTATAAGAATTTAATGATACAATGAATGCATGATACAACTATTTTTTTTCTTGTTACAATTACTTTTATTTAAGATTTCAAGAGTTTTTCTACATTTGTTGGAGGAAATGAAATTTAAGGAAATTAGATATACCTATTGCAATTGTTTTTCTTATACATAAGAATTATACATAAACAATGCAACTTATGTGTCTAAATAAGTATTTAGTTGTAATAAATATACCTTATTTTGTAACAAAACATGATGTACAAATTTTAAAAATATATCTATCACATACACATTTTCATATATATCATATATTTCTTATCATTCTCTAACTCTTCGAACCAAACAAATATTTTTAAATTTCTCTAGATTGGAACAAATTTATGATATCAGGATTCTCAATTTTTCTTGAGATAAATATTCCGGTAAAGTTATTTATTGTATTCTAATGAATTAAGTAATTGTAGGATTTTGCATTTAATGCAATAAATTAATTTTGAGATATTTAATAATACTCCATATTTTTTGTACACCATTTTTTTTAAAAAAAAATTTAATCTAGAGTAGAGAGAAGAGTATGTTATAGGTCATTTCTACATTCCACCAAAATACTGCTATTTAAATAGCAGATTAGGTTGTTTAGATCAAACATTGATCAAAAGTTGTATGGTTGACTTCGGATAAACATATTTTTAATTTAAGTCATGATGATGTGATAAAAAATAATTAGCTTAGCTTTTTATCTTAAGCTTCACATAATGGGTTAAAAGGGAGTAAAACATGTAAGAAATCATATTATTCAATCATATTATACATATTAGCATTATGTTCCAATATAATGGAGATTTATTAGTTAAACAGGATATATACGAAGCAGTGTGGTTCCTATATTGTTCATCACTGGTTATAAAAACTCTCAATACAGTAAAACTTGTTTTTGTGCGGTAGATAGGAACCACATTAAAATAAACCACACAAAAAATATGAAAAAATTTCATAAATATTTACATATAACTAACAACTATCTCGACATACTACAGACATTTTTTTCCATGCGGTGGAGGAGAGCCTCACTTAAAAATTATGTCAATTATATACGCGAAATTTATGGGAAAGTATTTCCAAACAAAATAAACAATTAAATTCTACACGAAACATTTTAAAAACATTTGCCGTAAAATCCCGTGTATAAAGCGCACCAATACTTTCAAGTTGCATTTTTTAAAATGTTTACGTATATTAGGTGTATAACGTGTATCCCCTTTCTTATGAAGCAACGTGAAATATACGTGTTTTGTTTTGAAGTAATTTATTCAAGAAATTATCCCAGGTGTTTGAAAAAATATTATATTTCTAAATGTCAGGTATGTCATTTCTATTCACTAAACAATGTTCCGATGGATGTAATTAGAAGTTTAATTTTACTTGTGATTAATGTTTTCTTTAGAATTTTAAAGCTATCGTTTTTACATTCAGCGTATAACGCGCACCCGTATATTTCGATCTTATTTTTTGTGTTAAAAGTGCGCTTTATATGCCGGATTTTAAAGTTAATTTCCCATTGTACACAAAAAGAAATTTTTAAAATGTGTTCATACATAATTCACTTCTACACGAAACACAACGAAATCAAAAACGCTCATCTTCCTGAGATTAATTATTTCCAAATCGCCTTCTTCACTTGAAGATACAATTTAAATTGATTTATTTTTTGTCACCATAAAGTATGTGATACATGTTTATGACGACAGTTGCTTATAAATGTCATGATAACCATTTATGCATGATCGAAGCTTATTTTAGGATTTCAAACTCCTCTTAGAATAGGTATCTATTTTCAAAAAATGTTTTCCCGATTTATTGGAAAGCTGAATCCATGCATATATTTTATCCGTTCTGAAAGAATCCGGTTGTTCTTCACCGTATTCATAATCTATCAAATTATTCATAAAATCACCGTCATTGAAAGTTTCGTCTTGAATCAAGAGCGCGCTGCTAGTGCCTTGAGAGAAAACAATCGAACATGCATTTTCGAGAGGCTGTTTATAATCAATGAACTGTACGTCTTGAAGTGTATGTATGTACATTGATAGAAGACATTAAAGTGACGCCAAACCTTAGAAATTCATATACCGCATAAAAAAATCTCATAAAAAATCGCACAAAAAATCGTACAAATATAAAAAAAGCACCGAACATAATCGTACAACAATAAAATCGCATAACAGGATCATAAAACAGGTTTAACTGTATATATTTTCCATTTAATATAGATATTCCTTGTGTAATAAAGGAATGCATAAAATCGAACTCAACAACTCCTTAAAACCATTTACAAAGTCATCGTTTTTATCTTGTCACATAAAACCATGTTTGGAGGAATAGAACTTCAGCACATTATGGTGGAACTGAATTGTTTCATCAAAAACTGCGCGGAATGTTATATAAAATGTACGGGAATAACTAGTAAGATAAACAAAATGTAATGGGTTGTTTTTATATCCGTTTAAGGTATCCGACTACGTTCGGTACCGTGATTTTAAAAAAGAGCATAAATGAATAATTTTCATGATATCTAGTGTCACTCAGACTAGAATACATGTATAAAATTGTTTTAAGGACATTTTTACAAAACAAATTTATTTAAATACAATATTTTGGCAAAAAATTAACTTAGAATAACCTTTTTTCCAAATGTTCTCCTTTTGTAATAAAGGCTTCTATTGTATTAATATTTTGCATGTATATATCTCAAACCTCTCTACAGAGGCTCAATTATGATTTTTGAAAAATTCAGATTATTTCCAGAGTTACCACTAATTGAAATAATTATCGGAGTTTTTTTCTTAAAATTGCTCCCCTCCGTTGTCGTAAAATACGAATAAACCCCCTTCTAAGTTATATATTTCAAAAATTCTCGTTGAGCCTCTGTAGAGAGGTCTGAGCAACGTACAGGCAAAATATTATTATAAAAGAAGCATGTTTCACAGAATGAGAATATTTTGAAACTGGGTCATTCTATGATCATTTTTTGTAAAAATATTGTACTTAAATAATTTTTTATTGTAAAAATATTGTACTTAAATAATTTTTTATTGTAAAAATATTGTACTTAAATAATTTTTTTATTATAATAATATTCTTAAAACAATTTTATATATATTTCCTAAACTAAGTGACACTAAATATCGTATATATTATCCATTTATTCGCTTTTGCAAAATCACGGTTCCGAACGTAGCCGGATACCTTAAAAATACACATATTACTTTACCTGAGAAAAATCTAAAAAATACAGTTTAAAGTTTCATGTAACTAAGCCTTAAGTCCTAAGCAAAAAACAGATTTCTTTTAGTTACCAATTAGACGTTCCTTGAAAAATTTTAAATTAGATGTTTAGTTAAAATGCAATTCACAGTTAAAATTCAATTGGTAAGAAAGTATATTAAATAAAAATATACTTCAGAGCATTCTAGGATCCTTTTATTTCTCACTCAGTCCCTGTTCAAAATTGTTATACAGCTTTTTTTGTTATTTACACACTTAGTTTTATTGAGATACAAAGAATATATTTTGTTTATAGATCTTGCCTATGATAGAAAGCCATATACTTATTACAAGTGTAAAAAATTAAAGTTGACAACGTCAGAGAAAAGTCATTCATTAATAGAGAATGATAGGACTGTTTTTCCGGATTATCATTCTGAAAGAAAGTAAAGAAAATATATCATGCATATGTATATTTTCCTTACTTTCTAGTTAATTTAAATAATATTAGCTGATGCATATGGTAAAATAATTCTTAATAAATAATAGTACATTAAACTAAGCAGCTTTTTATTGTTTTTAAGAATAAACTATCGTCTAGACGCTAGTCTTAGCTAACAGTAAACTGCATCTGATAACTTTTCAAGCACCAATTTTCTCCAATAATGAATATAATTTTTAAATAATATGTTGTAGCAGTAATAAGCTTTCATTATACATTGCTTTCGAGATTAAAGTAAAACTTGAGAGAAATCATGTGCTATTTTTCCTTCAAAATCCATTAAAACATTATTGCAATTTATACATAATCAGATATTTAAGAAACAATAGAAATCTAAGAAAAGTTTTAAAAAAAATTGTATTAGTTGTAAAGTGCCAAGTGTTTCAACATAAGATGGTATTTTTTCGTTATTTCCATAAGTAGAGAACCAAAAGAGTCTCCAGTTTCATTAGAATAATGCGAGGCTTCGTTTGGGCTTGCGAATTTGTAAAAAAATATATAGTATGTTCTACCCCATCCACTATATTAAAATGGCATCTCGTGCTCAGATTTTACTCTATTAAGGTATCCGACTACGTTTGGAACCGTGATTTAAAAAAAGCGCATAAATGGATAATTGTCATGATATTTAGTGTCACTTAGATTAGAATACATGTATAAAATTGTTTTAAGGATATTTTGATAAAAAAATTATTTAAATATAATATTTTGGCAAAATATTAACTTAGAATAATGTTTTTTCCAAATGTTCTTCTTTTGTGAAAAATACTTCTATTATAATAATATTTTGCCTGTATTTAGCTCAGACATCTCTACAGAGCCTCAACTAGAATTTTTGAAAAATTCACATTATTTTCAGTTACCACCAATTTAAATAATTATTGGTGTTTTTTTCTTAAAATTGCTCCCCTCTGTTGTCGTAAAATACGGATAAATCCACTTCTAAGTTATATATTTCAAAAATTCTAGTTGAGCCTCTGTACAGAGGTTTGATCTATATACAGGCAAAATATTATTTTAACAGAAGCATTTTTCACAAAAGGAGAACATTTGGAAAAAAATTATTCTGTTAATTTTTTGCCGAAATATTGTATTTAAATAATTTTTTTTGTCAAAATGTCCTTAAAACAATTTTATACATGTATTCTAATCTAAGTGACACTAAATATCATAAAAATTATCCATTTATGCGCTTTTTTAAAATCACGTTTCCGAACGTAGTCGGATACCTTAAGATCATTGAAAAGTTATTTTTATTCAAAAACCTTCAAGTCTTTAATCTACACAAAACATCACTTAGGAAAGGGGTTCGAAAATAAACCTGAGAATTTCTGGAGAAAGAAACTTTCTAGTTGCCTGAAGATACTTACATAGTTTAATAAATGTGCATGAGGACTTAAATATCCAATACTTCATTTTCCTTTCGAAATCGTCATAAACCTTCCGGACTCTACCCAACATATATAATATACCTAACAAACCATTCATAAAACATCCAATCCTTACAATCGTCAGAAATTTGATCCTCAACGTATTTAATATGAGCTTATTTATACGAAAGTGTTTAGTGGCACCAAGATTACAAAGATTCAGCGGTAAGCCACAAGTTAACCATCATGAATATTTGGCTACCGCAAAGCTCTTGGTACATGTGTGATGATGAATCGTAGCATATCAGAGATAAAAAGTAGGAACATATTTTCATGTAGACTACTAATATAAATGTTAAACTAAGTACAAAATATTTCGATTTAACTTCTGCATAATGATGCCCGTGTGATTGTAAAGATAGAGTGTTCATCAGTTTTTCATTGGCTACTTTTCCGCGCGCGTTACACAGATATATAACACTACCCAAAATAATATAAATTGCTAGAACCTCAATAAACGCAATGGTTTAACTTAACCTATATGTGTAAGGATGTGAGTGAATATCTTCGACTCACCCCTTCATTGCCTTAATTACTGAACTGAAAATAATTTTGATCTTGTTGAAGTTCTGCGATAGACAAATGAAAATAATCAGAGCGGACCGAAGAGTTACACTTTAAGTGTTATAGGATAAATAGAAGTGTTCGCACGGACAGAGGCTTCATGCGAAATTAAGCTTGTATTCTACTTTCAACAAAACAAGTTTCCTATGTGATAGCTTTCTGATTTGATCAGATATAATCAGTTGGAGTATCAGGTTTGTCAGCAAACGTCTATGACTGAATAAAAGTTATCTTCTTATTCTTTCCGTTGAAATATACCCATGATAATTAAGCTATAGATAGGATCTGCCTGCACTACAACTAAAAGGTCGAATACTTTAGGGTTATTACACTCCACTTTTGTACCAAAGTCCTCAGATACGAGTATGAAAGTGATAGTTCAATACTTGAATATCATGTAAATTGGAAATAAACAACAAGAACATATTGGAATAAGAAACAGCTGTGAAAAGATCGACAATAATTAAAGAAACTATTACTTTGTACATGTTTCCTAAATTGTAACCAATAATTTTCAGTCTTCAACGACTGGGACTTAAATTTTTTATGTCTATAACAATAATTATTATACACACAAAGAAGTACAACGTTTATATCAAAATACGTCTGTCATATCGTTTTTAAAGATTCACATTTAAAAGGTAACATAATATTTTCATAAGCGCAATGGGGTTTTGAAAAAAAAATGTAATACATTTTTATTTTCATAAACACAATGGGGTTTTGAAAAAAAAAAATGTAATACATTTTTATTTAAGTTTTATTAGTATTTTTCTTTCTCTCACTAATTCAACACTAAATTCAAAGTTTTTTTTTTTTTTAATTAAATATGTTTACGAAAAGTAACGTTTGATTGAGACATTTTCTTTGAAAAAAAAGATGATTAAAATACATATTGCAGAAATTAAATTCTATGTTTTAAAAAGAAATTACCCGTTTCATGTGAAAATATAAGAACTATTTTGATGAAAACAAAACAGTTTCAATTGTTTTCATACTAAACGTTTAAGAAGAATCAATATTTATGAAAACTCCAAAATAATTAAAAAGAACGCATCGAGAGTACGACAGAAGTGAAAACATTAGGGAATTTCTTTTTAGTTAAGAAATAATAATAATTTAAAAAAAAAAATACACGATGTTATTTTTCATTCACATGGAAAAAAAAATACATCGCTTGATTTATTTTATAGGGCATCTTTAGTTTAAATTAAAAGTTTATTTTTCTCAAAATAAATAATATAACACATTTTTTGAACATGAGAGAATATATGGCCTCCGCTTCAGCTTCTGGACACAGCAAAAATTCAAGTAACTATCGAGTGTAATTCTAAACATAAGAATGAAATTTGAGTAATTTATTAATCTTAACAAAAAATTTGGTAGCTAATGGATTGCAAAAACCATGCTGTGATTTTTTGTTAGGCTTATTTTATGAGAAATGATGCACACACTACCTATTTGCAAAAATTTATGGTTTATGTTTGTTTGTTTTTTAATTTTCTGTGTATAATACAGTTTTAATTTAATTTAGGAGAAAGTTAGGAGAAAAAAGGGTTGTTATATCTTTTGTTGGTTTTAACCAAGCATACTCCATCCCTATCACATGAGTATTTGGCAAATAGTATTGTTCTTTTTCAAGAAGGTTTCCTTTTTGTAGATATTAAAACAATTTTTTATTCAATTTCTCCTGACACTAACTTTTATCATGGTTAAAAGTTACAAGCTTACGTTTTTTTTTTCAACATTTTACTTGTAATTTAAATTAAAGGACGGATTTTCAGTTTAATATTAGCTAAAAAAAAATTTTTGTACTTATACATAATTTTGATGAATTTAGTTGAAAATCAATGAAATTTCTATGTCAGAATTATGAAAAAAAAATAAGAACAATTTATTTATTGTGGTTATAATTACATTTTTTAAAAAAAATCTTTTTTTGAGTTACTTATTTTTTAACTCGAGAGAGTGAATTATATTAAGGTTGCACTATAAAAAACGTTCTGACATTTCTCGAGGGCTAGTGGCGATTCACTTACTAATTTTGAATCTATCAAATTTTAAACACAACAACTGCTTTGAAAATTAAGACTGATTCTGAAACATTGAGTTTTAACTATTATATATATATATACAGATAGATAGATATATAGATATAGATATAGATATATATGTGTGTGTGTAATATTTTAATTCATTATTTACTCATAATTCGAATCTCTTTTATTTATTAACATTTCATTCCTAAATCCTAATACCCTATTTCGAAACTCTCAATTTATCTTTTTTCTTAAGCATTAAAAAACATTTGTTGTTATAGTTATTACTACTTCTTCAGACCTTGAATTATTGATAGATTTACTGTCGATTCTAAGAAATACAAAACCATTACTTATTTTCATGCTCTTTACTAACCGGAATTTAATGGTCTCTAAACGATGATATAATTCATATAAATAACTAATTATTCCATTATTCTAAACACGTGACTGTATTGTTTGCAATGTGTTTTCACTGTTTTTAGCTGTATGTAAAAACTTTATGTTTGAATAATTCCCTCTCTTGTATTTTGGCACTTGTACGAGGAGCATGCCCAAATAAATGATGTGATCAGGATCAAACCTTTTTGTTTTCCGGCCACGATATATATATATATATATATATAAAATAAAAGGGAAGAAGTAATAGAACCTACAATGCTAAAGCAGGAAGAAATTGGAATTCACCAGACACAACAAATGTAGATACAAAAAAAGTCTAGGAGACCTAATATGATTTCTAAAGCTGTCTCTGAATTAGGCCAGCGAATTAGGGTTAGCAATACTTTATGGATCCACCTTCCCCGTACAGCTGAAACTTTCGACATAATAGGGAAAAAAAAAAACCAAGTTGAAAAGTTAAGCCTAATGAAACACGTGGAAGAAAAACTGCTAATATATTAAAATGAAGCTAAGAAAAGATAACAATAATGAATGTCTCAAAGAGAGGAATAATAATAATAAAATTAAAAAAAAAAACTTACGTGTAAAATAATTACTGGAGATCGAAAATTCAACCTTCCACTATAAGCTTCCATCGCGAAATGACGTAAAATGACGAATGCTATTGAGACGACTATTCGAGAAGGAAAAATCGTAGCACCAACTGGATATTTATTTTGCAATTAAACAAACCACTAAGATTTTTTTTAAAAATAAACTAAATAAAGGAAGTTTTAAAAACGATAAAGAATAAAGTTAAGAATAGATAAAATCAAATAGTAATATATTAGAAAGTAAATAAACTTGGATGATTATATACTAATCGATATATTGCAATTAAAATAGGCGCTTAAAATCTTTTTTGTTTCTTAAAATATTTTTAAAATAAACTAAATCAAAGAAATTTTAAATAAAATAATGAACTAAGATAAAAATATATTTAATTAGAAATAGAAATATATTTATAAATAAATTTAATTGAATAATTATATTCTAAACACTTATTGCAAAAATTCACAAAATTACTTTGTTTTAAAATGTTATCAGTAACTAAATCATTGTTTCTTTTTATAAAATTTAAGATAATATATCTAAATATTGATAGGTATATATATATATATATATATATATATATGACATGTTTCGAGCCAGAATCAGACTTATTTTTAAAAAGGTCTTTTTTCTAGAATTAATACATCTATTCTGACGTTGAGCAGGGAGGAAAAAACACGCCACCGTGTGTTTAAGTGGGTTAGCACTTAAAACATCGATGGGGTAAATATCGTGGATTTTATGATTGTACTTGAAAGTTAATGCTGATATACAGGGCTATTAAATATAACGATCTGGAATTAGACATTTTTATTGGCTAGGCCATATGTTCGGAAGAAGTAAATGGGTGATTAGATTGATACTTGAAGAAGAAATGTAAAATTTGAGTTAAGTGGTAGATAGGGAATTTAATTTTTAATCTAATATATATATATATATATATATATATATATATATATGCATTAGGTGATAAAGCGAAACTTAAGCTTCAAATGCTTTATTCAACTTACAGCCGTCGAATTATTGAAAAATACTTTTTGTGAGCGATACAGTGAAATAACATCAAAGTAGAAATTCATGCAATTAGAAAATTCAGCATTTTGGTAGTGGAGTAGACGTCACGGTACACAAACTTGTGAAAAGGACATACACTGTGTTAAGAAAACTTTAAAACAAAGGGGTAAGACGCATTTTCAGATACTTCCTGTAAATGGAAGTGAAATTGTTTGCTCATAACGGCAACACAAATAATTAGAATGCCTTTATCAGTAATAACATGTTTGGAAATCCTGAAATGGGGCTTATTTTGTGTGGTGAATGCAGCCCAAGATTTATTAATTAACCACATGTAGTTTAGAGCTTGAAATCTTCCAAATGTTGTAAGCCCCTACATATGAGTTTAATCAATGATTCTCAGTGATAGTTGATATGAGGGGAGATTTGGGCACAGTTTCATCTCACTAACATTTGGAAAGAGGCCGTTGTGGGGGGGGGGGGCTGAATCATGAATTCCTTGCTTGGAAAAGCATTAACTTTAAAGGTGAACTGAGCTCCATATTTTCAACAGTGGTTCATTTACCGATCATTATAACTACAACTGAAAATATTTTCTAACTGCGTATCTGTTCCGAGATGCCATTGGCCCAGACTTAGTTTTTGTTGACAACACACAATACACATCCATCTAGAACCTTTGCTGTTGAGGATCATCCAGAAAGTGAGAATATCCGCAGAATTGATCGTTCTGAGGGCTGCTCTTGTTTCTAATATGTGTTTCCCATCGAATACGTGTAGGATGCTTTGGAAACATGTGTTGCTGCAGGGTCATATCCTCTGGAGTACCCGAGACTGTTGAAAATGAGGCTCCTTGAACAATGACAACTCTTGTTTCAAGAACTGCTGATTTGCGTATGAAGCGGCGCTGTCATGTCTTTTTGGTGAACTCATAACTGTTAATAAGGGACTTAGGTTTATTGTTCTTCTTTATGTCAGCAATGTTTTTTACTTTCCTCGTTCTGCTAAAACATCATTTTTCTGCATTGTTATATAATGTATACGTACAATTCACTTTTAAGCCACTATGTTTTCATTACCGTTAAGGCTACATTGCGTCTCTGTAGCGTGAATTTCATGTAACCAGTTGATTTTCTTCGGATTTACGGCACAGTCCAAGAAGTTTCTTACCGAATATTTCGGCGTATAGCCTTAACTTTTTACACAAAATTAAGATCAGAATTTACGGATGCATTTTATTAGTCGGATATAAAAATGATAGCTTTAGAAATAAAAGAAAAGTGAGTATATAAGAAAAAAAATCTACGTATATTTAAAAAAGTATTTACTTAAAAAATGACATACCCTATGAACTTTCATCTTTGAGTAACGTGGAAAGAGTCATCCTATTTGTCTTCCGTTATATCTCAAGATAAATCGTTGAATTCTGCGCCATCTTAACCATCACTGTTACTCTGAACCATGTAGATTTTTAGATATTCTGCATTTTTTTAAATGACCTTATGATTATGTCATGTTTAATTTCATACAATGCTTTTTCAATATTCCCCCCCTCCCAATGTATCCAAACTTTAAAACAGAAGCGCATATTGCACATTTTTATACTTTAGGTTTCTTAATATAAAAACACTCTCACTACTCAGCAAATATACCTTAAATGTGAAAAAAATAGTTTGAAAATGCAGCAGGTGCGCTTTTTACGCTGAAATATTTGCTAAATTTTGCATATCCCCACATGTGATATATATATAATCCATAACAATATATACAAGTAGTTATAAACTAAGCATAATCACACTTAATTTTTTTCTGTTATTTTTTTTTTAAATTAGTAAATAATATTTTATTTTATAATAATTAGATATGAATAGTATTTCTCTACAGCCCAGTAATATAGACAAATTACACATGTTGGTTGGAGGGTAATAAAATGTTTTTATACCTGCATTCTTGGTTCCTACGGCCAAGAATTTGCTTTTGTACAACTGTGAGACTAATATTTATTACTGTGTTTCTGTATAGTTATACTGAAGTTTATAACTATACTTATGCATATTATTTTGGATTATATGTAATTTACGCAGCATATGGATTATTATGTATTATAATAGCCCACGCACAATGAATAGCCGTGTGAAGAAATGTTATTCTCATAGTGTCTCTAGCTGTTTGATGTAGAAGGAACTCAGTTATTCGAATATAAAAGATTACTCTAATAACGAATCAATATTTCAGTTATAGATCAAACGGTGTGCATGAATTTGAATGATTAACACAGAAACATCAGTCTTTTTAAAAATATAATATGAAATATTTAAGACTATAAGCATAAAGAAATTAGACGACTTTATTAAAATTATTTAGGTGTTTTGTTTTCAAATTTCATTTTTGTATCAAATAATACTTTCTTGACTTTCCATTTTGGATCAACTTATTTTTTCTTTCATTTTCTATCACGTGCATTCTATTAAAAATACCTACATTCTTAAAAAGTAACATGAATACTACTACCTTTAATAAGCAAGCTAAAAACTTTATTTAGTTGAGTAATTTCTTTCCTAAATATTAAACGATTTTTTTTCATTGTAAAATGGTTAACAAAAAATAACAATTACGATATTGGGCGTTTAAAAAGCATTATATTGCAATAACGAAATAATATTTTCTAGTATATTGTGTAAATAACAACATTGTATAAAACCATTATTTTAATCATATATGTGGACACAAATTTTGGAAGGAAAGCACGGAGACATGCGTTTCCTTTATCAATCGCACATTACCTTTTCTTTACATACCATGCATATAAAAGTAAAAATGCATAAAAATGTTTTATTAAAAAGCAAAATTATTGCATAATTGAATTAGAAAAATGTAATACTATTTAGATTTAGTTTTTCAGATGTAATGTCTAAAATAAAGCATAATTAGTGGTGCATCATGCATCAGTTCTTAAATTAATATTGAAAAATTATACGCGTGTTTATAGTTCAAACCAACACTTTTACACAATTCCAAACACTCTGTAATTTCAATCTAAACCTCATATATATATATCGAGAAAAGTTCACATTACGGCATATTTTGAATCCAATTAGTGTATTAGTATATTTCAAAACACACCGTATCTCGTTATATTCGCTACAGATGAGAAGCATGATGTAATTTTAAATGATATTTCTCTCTATCTCGCGACTAGTTTATCTATACTCAACACATAACAATTCCACACGTGTTTTACCCATTTTAAATAGCAATACATTATATGCTATTAACACTAGCTATATATCAAGGCTACTTTTGTAATAGAATCCGAGATATATACTGGATTGTAGAACATCATTAATATCATTGGAATACAAAGCTTATATAATTTACGTAATATCTGAATTCAAATTTTGAAATTGGTTATTCAGACCAAGAGAAATTGTGACATACTATACATTTCTAAGGTATAATAAGGGAACTTATTAACTGGTTCTCCACTATTCAAGCAATAAATTGAAAATTATGTGCGTATTCATTAATTGTGATTAGGCACAGGTTTTGATATACGAAACACATTGTTTCATCTTGTACTACAAATATGTTTTCCATCGAATATTCTGGAAATCAAAATTAAGTTTGCAATGCGTATTTCTATGGGATTACTATTTTTAAATATGGAATTCGAATACATTTTCATAATTACATTAATTATCTAGAACATAAAATATCGGGTGTATGAAAAGTATGACTACACATTCAAATATTAATTACAAATATGCAAGCAAATATACTCACCTACGGTATTTTATGATCCATAAAGAAAATAGAAGTTTTTTTACAATGTTTTATTGTGCAATTTCAATGTGAGCCCTAATAGTTGCACGCATGTAATCTTTGGGAGATTTCTAACCATGTTATATGAAGCATTACAGAGTTACCATTTTGAATGGCATTTATAATTCGACTTAGTCATTCTTCAGTGTTAAGAAATTATTAAACATTGTTTGTCCTAAATCACCACAACATGTGAAATCAAAAGGTGTTATGTCCAGAGAGCTATGTAGACAAGGTATATGAACTACCTTTCTCATACATCGCCCAGGGAATTTTTCATCTATAATCTCACTTACAAACTTCAATGTAGGGTGCCCCATTTAGAGATCAAGAATCGCTGTGCATGTGTAACAGCGAGTTAAATCAGATTAATTATTGGACAACTTGCTGTGACGGATTTTGGAAACTAGAGTTTTGAGCCATTAAGGTATCCGACGACGCTCGGAACCGTGATTTTAAAAAGGCGCCTAAATGGATAATTTTCATGATATTTAGTATCTCTTAGATTAGAATACATGTAAGAAAGTGTTTTATAAGGACATTTTGACAAAAAAAATTATTTAAATATAATATTTTGGTGAAAAATAAACTTAGAATAATCGTTTTTCAAAATGTTCTCGTTTTGTGAAAAATACTTCTATTATAATAATATTTTGCCTGTATATAGCTCAGACCTCTGTACAGAGGCTCAACTATGATTTTTGAAAAATTCACATTATTTTCAGAGTTACAACCATTTGAAATAATTATCGGCGTTTTTTTCTTAAAATTTCTCCCCTCGTTTGTCGTAAAACATGGATAAACTCACTTCTAAGCTATATATTTCAAAAATTCTAGTTGAACCTCTGTACAGTGGTTTAAGCTATGTACAGGCAAAATATTATTATAATAGAAGCAATTTTCACAAAAGGAGAATATTTTGAAAATGGGTCATTCTATGTTCATTTTTTGTCAAAATATTGTACTTAAATAATTTTTTTGAAATACTATTCTTAAAACTATTTTATATACCTTTTCTAATCTAAGTGACACTAAATATCATAAACATTATCCAAGTATATGCTTTTGCAAAATCACGGTTCCGAACGTAAACTTTAAGGTGTTTAACTTTCTTTGTGGAACATAAAAATGTGTAAGTGAATTGATTGTTTATTATTAATTCATTTTTGAAAGTGTACCCATATTATTTTTCGGTCATCCTATATATCTTCCTTTAAAAAATACACTTTTTAAGAAATGCTTTTATATATATATATATATAAACTTATGTTTTAAAAATGGAAAATTTCACGAAATATACATATAAAAGGATTATAATATATGGTTAAAAGATGTACAGCTTATACTAATTATTCCTTAAATGACAATTTTAAAAAAATATATGGCTAGATTTTTATAAGCAACAATGTGTGTTTATATATTTTTTCTTCTTCTTTAATTTCAAATATTAAATTATTAAAAAATTAGTACTCAAGATCCGTTTCTCTTAAATCCTTCCTTTGATAAGTTTCTCCATGTCTTTGGATGTTTTAACTTAATTATCTTACCTAAACTTTACTTTTACCTTAGATTATTGGTTAACATTTTAATTTCATATTTGTCTCTATTCTTATATTTCCGCACTCATATACTCTTTGACTCGATCATTTATAAAATTTGTGAACTGTTACATATTTTCCTCTTTGCTGGAGTAAGAGTAAAAATGGACGAATTGAAGGATAAAGAATGTAGTATATCTCCACTACAACTATAATAAAGAAGAGGACAAATTTGAACATTTTGAGAAATTGCTGTCATCGTACCTGAAACTATTTGAAAAGGAATAGGAAACTTTGAGTCAAGACGATTCACACATTACTCTCAGCCACTCAGGAACAAAACAAAAAATATAAATATTAGGTATATTCAACTTGACCACTTTGCTTCATTAAGACACATATTACTTACTTCAAAACTACGCTAAGACCAAAGTCATTTTTAGATATCCTTAAGACACCAATGAGAATGCCAGCTGTTAACTACAGAGTTCATGAGAAAATTTAGCACTCTTACACATGCCAAGGGAATAATATTATTCAAGAATTCATGTTGGAACAAATAATTCGTAAAAATGTATGTTGGTGAACCGTGTTGTTTCAAAATCGTGTAAGAAATCAGTGTAAAAAAACTTAGGTATATTTCAAAATTATGCATAAATAATACAGTTTTTCATGTTTTGAACGACAGACCTACAAGTGTAATGAGAAGTTTAGAAATGTATCTGGAAAAAAAATGAAAAAAAAAGTATTAATTAAAGTTATTGTTCACTGTACCTCGATAAATCCAAAAAAATAGTGTTTTGAATTTTGTTTTTTATATGTTTGTCTTCACGAGATTTTAAAATATATAAAAATGATGAAATCCGTAAGATAAAATTATTTCAAATTCTGAGCGAAAGTGGAAACTATTTAATAAATATCATTATAATATTTTTTTTATTCTTCATTCTTATTTCTACGAATATATCAAAACTGTATTTTCAACTGCTTTATATATAATGTAATAAATAGCTCACGTGTATTTTCACACGTAAGATAAATAAAAGATAATCCTTTATGTAATAATTTAATTCAATGAACATAAAATTTCAATTTTTAAAAGTGGATTTAAGTGATAAAAACTCAATTTTTAATTTCATGCAACACTTTATAGCTTCAGTTATATTATCTTGTTTATAAAAGTGTTTTTTATCACATACATGGTGTAGTTAAAATTTGGAAAATACACTTATTAAATAGAAATAAAGAAAGATTAAAGGGTTACTAATTTTATTTAGCCTTCGAATGCTTTGTTTTAATTTTCAGTGAATAATAAAAAATCTAAAATTTCAATTCGTATTATTCGTAACTATTAACAGTGTGTTTTTGAGTATTATTTATATAATGCTTATGTATAATTGGTTTTATATATTAATTAATTTAGACTTTATATTCAGTTGAATAAAGATGAATTTATTTCGTTATAAAATACATTGTGAAATTTAAAGAACAATTACACAATCCATACAATAAATATTTTAACTGTAAAATCCCAAATACAATATAAATCAAACATTCCTCTTTTATTTTTAAAATAAATTTATATTTTACGATTCAAAGTTAACACTTCTTCGGGTTAGCCTCTGAACGAAACAGAATCAAGACGCACTCGGTCTGAAAGAACACCGACATATTTTAACCTTCATTCTAATCAATTTGATTTTAAAACACTGGAAGGGCTACTTTGTGTCATGTCTAAGGAAAGAAAATAATTCAAATCGTACGAAAAAGAGTCAGTTTAATGAACAAAATGAAGCTTAAACTAAAACACACAAAATTTCTATTTTGGAGCAAAGTGGAAATGAAAATTGGATAAACAAAGCACCATAGAAAAAAAACCTCGAGTCACAAGTAATATAAAGTCTCTTCAGATATGAGACCATCAGTGAAACATATAATAATATATCCCAGAACAGATTTAATTTGAGTAAAATTAATGATTGTAATAAAAAAAAAATATTTCTATAAACTCACCCTCGAAGTTATGGCACAATCAGGCGCACTGAACTTCACAATCCAGAGGGGATCTGCGGAAGAAGGATGAGGGTTGAGAGCAGATCGGATTGTAGAGTGCTGCCTAGGAAATTATTAGGAGGGGCATTTATTTGACAGTTTTGAGGGCGTATCAGGTTAGCTGCACTCAACGGAAAGTCAATATTCATTTTCAAGAAGAAAAATAATCTTAATAAAATAATTAAACAATACTAAATTAAAAGTTCGCTTATTTCAGATTTGCGAATGTTTTTTTTTTTTTTTTTGTTTATTTTTTCTCAGATATATTTCCTACAATTAAAACACAAAACGTTTTGTGTACTGCATGATATTCTAAAAAGATAAGCAATTTATCTTGCATTATATATTTAAATATGTTTCATTAAATATCATTTAGCATAAAATATTTCTTAGTATCATTCATGTCCATGATTCAGTACCATGTAATTTGGATAAAATCAAATCTCATACTTCTCATTTGCCTAAATTTTCAGAGAATTCTTATTAAAATTTAAAAGATTTTTTTAATTTGAGGAATTAACATATTAATTAACTCTTTTTTTATATATTATACATTTTTAAACACATTCATATTGAGCTGTGACGTATCCATTCTATTCCTGGTTTTTGTGCGTTTCAAAAATATATTAATTATGATATGCTATAGTCAGGAAATCAAAATTTACATAAAATAAAAATAGTGAAGATATGTTGAGCTTTTCTTTATATATACATATTTTTTTTTCTCTTCGTACATTTGTCTGTTCAATATAAGCTTCTTCTATTTCCTTTTCAAATTCATACATATTTATGACCCACTTGAATAAATTAGTCTCATCTAATGTTTCTTCTTGTTTAAATAGGTATGTCCCTGCAATCAAAATATGAAACTTTTTTTTTCGATAGGTGAATAATGTTCTACGTTACTATCATTTTGAATGCTTAATTTACTTCGAACGTTCTCGGTAATAAAAAAAAAAAACCCGATAAAACTGGTACAATATAATTTGAAAATATATATGCCACATATATATTTATAATAATATAATATTTCAAACACAATTGAAACTAAAAAGATTAAAAAAAGGAGCAGCTACATATTTGCACTAAAATGTAATTATCTTAGAGCAAAAATTATGCCTAGGTTTTTACAAACATATATATTTGATTTTTTTTTATTGAAATAAATGTATCTTCAAACACATTTATTTGTTAAGTTAATAAATGAATTTACGATAATTACGACATTTTGTCTCACAAGATAAGAAACTCTATTGAAATAATATTACACATGCTTAAAAATTAGATTCGGTAGCATCAATTGTTTGAATTATAATAAGCTTTTAATATAATTTTAACATAAATTTATAAACAATATCGAGATCTGCAATATGTGTAGGATTTAAACAAAGTAAAAAGTAGTTGTGCATTTTTTTTTTCGTAAAATACTTGTTGAGATAAAATTCCTTTCTTTAACACAATGTGCATAAGTAGAATTATTGCCACTTAAGAAATGAAATTCAATCCTAACTTTTTGAAACTTTCTTATTTTTTTGCTTTCAACGAAAATAAGGCTGATATTTACCACTGAGAATTAACAATTTAAAAATAGTATATATTGTGAGAGATTATGAGATATTTACAATACTATATATCTCAAGTTATCTAATTTTTCCCTTCTCTTCAGTAGTGGAAATTAAGGTATATCCGACTGCGTTCGGAACCGTGATTTTGCAAAAGCTTATAAATGGGTAATATTTATGGTATTTAATGTCACTTAGATTAGAAAATGTATATAAAATTGTTTTAAGAACAGTATTACAATAAAAAATTAACAGTATTATAATATTTTGACAATAAAGGACAATAGAATGACCCATTTTCAAAATATTCTCCCTTTGTGAAAAATTCTTATATTATAATAATATTTTACCTGTATATAGCTCAGACCTCTGTACAGAGACTCAACTAGAATTTTTGAAATATATAACTTAGAAGTGTATTTATCCATGTTTTACTACAACAGAGGGGAGAAATTTTATAAGAAGAAAACGCCGATAATTATTTTAATGGGTTGTAACTCCGAAAATAATGTGAATTTTTCAAAAGTCATAGTTGAGCCTTTGTACAGAGGTCTGAGCTATGTACAGGCAAAATAAACATTTTGGAAAAAAATTATTCTAAGTTGTTTTTTTTCCCGAAATATTGTATTTAAATATTTTTTTTTTGTCAAAATGTGTCCTTAAAACTATTTCATGCAAGTATTCTAATCTAAGTGACACTAAATATCATGAAAATTATCTATTTATGTACTTTTTTAAAATGACGGTTCCGAACGTAGTCGGATACTTTAACAATTTTACTGTTCATGTTTCATTTGTAGCAATTAATAAATTTATTTGATGCATCTTGATTTATTCTGTCAATTTCTTTATGGTTGGAAGTTAGCCTTCGTTTCAAGCGGAGCTATTCCGAAGAATAAAAATTCATCTTTATATGTTTTTTTTTATTTCCAGAAATATAATTGCTACTTCTCGTTACACACTATTGGCAGAGCACCATAGTTACCGATTACTGTAGTAAGAAAATGTCTTTGAGGGTGTGGTTTGAATGATAAATAGAAAAAAAAATATCGCATATTTTCCTCTTTTCAAAACTGAAAACCAACGCGAAGCGTATACATGCTTAACAGGCAGAACAAAATCGTATTTAAAAATTTAATCAAATAAAAATAACTGCTAAAAGGCATTTTTAATATTTTATAAAATGTTCAAATCCCCCCCTGCATATTTTTTATTTAATTTAATCTAGTTTAGCATTTGATTTATGTAATTACATGATTTTTAAGATATGATACATATGATGCAAGTTCGTCAACTATAAATGCTTTAATGTAGTAAATCACTCTACATTTACTCAAAATTAGATAACACAACAGCTTCAATTGAATATACATCAGGCTAGTTTCTACTCATTACAATTCCACACATGATTTAAGTGATACAGTTAAATCCCACATGCAGCTGTGCAGAGCAGCTTTTGTAAGCAGATCGCAGCTGTCGAACACGTCGGATAACGTTGAATTGTTGACACTGTCATCTAAATCTAAAGCCTAAGGATTCTGTAATGTTTGCATATGGTTATTGTAATAGGTCCTATAAATGGGACATTCCAGAGTGCACATGTTTCTACGATGTGTGACGATGTTTCATAATTTTATTCAAAATGATTATGCCAAACAGTAAACTATATTTTCAATGAAAGAAAAGTGATTTTTGTTTTAAACAATACTCGGAATGAAATAAAAACAAATATAATTAATAAATACTTGTAATTTAAAGGAATGAATTTTATTTTGAAACTTATTATCGTTTTCAAACAAAGTTGCATTCTGGGTTTGAGCATTACTAGAGTCAAAATATATTACAAAAAATCTTGTATTAAGAAAACTAAATTTTTAAAGTAGAGATATATGTATTAAAATTCAAGAAATGTGGCACCTGTTGAGCTCAATCGGATGTATAGGTGTAAAAGTAATATTGAGAACACCTAAATGTGGACAATCAAAAGAAGACACAATGTTAATTTTTCTGCATAATTTAAATATTCTCATTTAATGGGTATGATTAGAGAAGGAGATTAACTGTGTTCTATAGGAGATAAACATGTACAAGAATATATATATATATCTATAGACATTAATTTTTGAGTAGTATTAGTTCATGTGAATTAAAAAGGAACCGG
>BMAV01000066.1:0-31416 GCA_019973955.1 Trichonephila inaurata madagascariensis | reverse complement strand
AACGTACTGGTGCCATCTGTTGCAACCACTTGTATCTTCGACAGAAATAACACAGAATGAATTTAATTAAAAAAGAAATTAAAACTTAACTAATGTATTAATATTTTTAAAACTCAGTTTTACCCATAAAATAGTCCTTACAATGGTTAAGTTCACTACTTCACTGTTTTAAGTTATTGCCAACCGTTACAGTTACAAAAGGAAAAAGAAAAACAATCCTGCAATTCATACCCATGCGACATCGACTACAAAACTGGTATATCTGATTGCTTGATTGATAAAACTTCTCGTTACATTTTAATACAACGTTCTTAAATAATTGAATTTTTTAGTGCAATGGGTCATGAATGGGCCACTCAGAAATGCTCGGAGTGCCACATGCAGCCCGCGGACTGCAGGTTGATTATCGCTGCTCTATGCAAATAACTGCAATCTAACTGGCAATATAAATACAACCAATGCTTAACTACATTTTACATGTCCTTTACAACTGCTCCTCTGTTAATCACGTTTTCTCTGTAAGACAGAGGTTGTTAAGCCCTTAAAAAACTAAGTTAGTTCAGATGGAAAACCTCGCTAGATAGCCCGCCACACAATATGCAGTATACAGTCGTATACCTTGTGACGGGCTCACGCGTCTTTTCAGTAACATAACCTCTGGGTTCTTTGACGGCAAAGATTAATGGCAACTCTTTTCCAACCAAAATCCAAGAAGCGAAATGCGATAATGAAATGCAAATAATATAGATTTTAAAAGAACAGAAGTTTCAGTAAGCAGTATGGCAATTTAGGGGAAGTTAGGTTTGTAAGAGATACGAGTGTGAATTGACGGCCTATCATAAAGTTACCGAGATATTCAGCCATTGATACAAGGTGCATACCATTGCACGCGCGCCCAAGAGTTTCTGTACTGTGATAGAATCTTAGTTTGGATTAAGGTAGGACTGATTATTTGATATTAGGACTTGTAATATTATCAGAATTGGAAGTAGGCGGATAATATAATTACTTAGATAAAGTGGTCTAAATTACGTGATTCGGTTTAACTATCGCTGTGTGTTTGGTTTATAAGATTCTCACTTATATAAATTATTAGAAGTTTAAGTTATATTCTTAATAAAGTTATATTAAGAATTTTAAAATGTCTATTCATTTTGAAAATCCCACAACTCTAATTCATGCTGACAATCAAAGATATGGTCACCATAGAACGACCATATCACAAACTTATCCTACATCTCTCTAGTTCTTCTCCTGATTTGGTTTTCTGCCTATCCTGTTTACTCATTCCAGTGATATTCTCATTTTTATCAGCTGTTTCCTTTATTTTTGACTAACAATCTATTATACATTTACTTATTAAATTAAGATTTTAAGATGCTACTTAAAATATCACAGAGAGGTAGTGGTATTTAACTATGTAAACTTTAAATTTTTTTTTTTATATTTAATGCATATTGCGATTAACTGTTCTTAATAAATCATTAGTAGGAAATAAATTCATTAAGTTCTTGTCTGTAGCATAAAAAATTCAAAGCCTTCAAAGTCATAAAGTTGCTTTGAGTTACTTGAAATTCTTGAAAAGTGTCATTTGAGTGTTAAATGACGCAGCTGAGTAAATTTGAATGGGTTAACAAAATGCGACAGCTGCTGCAAGTTAAACTAGTGCATGGTTAATTAGCGTTACAATTTGACGAGTCTAGAAGTAAGACGAATATTTTCTTTCCAAAGGAAATAATTTGTATTTGCTCTCTGAAGCTGAAAATAAGCAATGTGTATTTTTCCTTCTTAGAAGACTTAGAAAGACTTAGAAGACTTTCCTTCTTAGAAAAAAGTTAGTTTAGAACATTTTCAACTTCATTAGAAACTTTAAAGTACATCGCAAATTTTCCAAGGTTGAAAAATTTCGAAATTTTTAATAATCTGCAATAATACTTCGAAGTATTCAATTTACATAGCAGTATAATCTACTCACGTAAAAATAATATAATTCAAACAAAGAAAAAGAACATAATATTACATAAAATAATGCAATATAATGCAAATGAATAAGTACAGGGAAATTACAAAATGTATTTTGCGATGGTAATTCTGCATTTTGATATTTTCCACGGCGGCATGAATTATGCGTGTATTATTAACGCTTTTTTTGAAAAATAAATTTAAATTTCTCCTTAAAAAGTTTTTTTTACCGAACTTGTTTAGTTTAATATCAGTGTACAATAAAATATTAAATGATAAAATAAAATAACGTAACGAATTTTCTGTAAAATAGTGTAAATAATTGTATTAGGATGTGTAATGCCTTTATATATATCTTACTCTAAATTATATTTAATTTACGTTAAATTTGCAATATTCACAAGCAATGCCGTCCCTTACGATATATTGGGGATTCAATGTTAACTTGGCGAGATCTTGGCGATACAGTGACGTTGGTGACCATTTTGGCGATAATAGCGGCCTTTTGGGTGAGTTCGGGACCCTCTGGTGTAGAAATATACGAATTTCACGATCTATTTCTGAAAGTTTCCGCCACTTCTATAAATAGAGCGGTGCTCGCCAAAACGGTCAGTTATGTTTCATTCAGCCATAAGAGAGCATTTCTTGAAAAGCGATTAGCTCGGTTGTGCTTGTGAATAATCTTTTACACACGTGTATTTTAGACACTGTTAATTGTGTCTGAGTGCCGTTGAAGGTGTATAGACCTTCTGATATTTATTCTGTGAATATAGATTTTGCATCCTGTATTTAAAGAATTGAATTTCCGATAATAAATTATTATCTATCTTGAAGAACTGTCTTGTACTTGTGACTGATTGGCATAAAATCCTCGAACCCTGCTCAACTTAAGAATAACAATAACAGTTGAACGAAAATTTTAAAATGTTATAAGAGTTGTAATTTTATCTACATATCAGAATTTCTGATGATCTCAGCAATTTTTATTTATCTTTTCTAACACAAATTTCTATTTGATTACTTTTTTAATCAAATAGATTACTGCTTTGTAGTTATAGCTTTTAAATATTATATTTTAGACTAAGGCATTTAAGAGATGTTTTTTAAAGTTTTAAAAAAAATATTCAGAACGGTTAAGATAAAGGACAATGAATATATACTTAATCGTTTGCGAAGGACAGCACTATCAAATTTCAACAATGAGTAACGAAAGATCAATTCAATAGGAACACCGCTATTTTCAAGAAAATGGCAACTGTACTATTTGAAACACCATTTGATCATATCATTATTATATTATATGAACATTATTATATTATCTCTATGTCTGTATACATGAAAAATAAGGAAAACAATAATAATAATTCATCTGTTTTAAATTTGCACTCCAATAAATGTTTTTTGTTTCCAAATCTGATATAAAGGTACATATTTTTATGTGCGGCCTGCGAGATTATAATGTTTTTCCGAAGTGACCCGCAAGGTTATTTGGGTTCGACACCCCTGGTTTAGATAACAGATTATTATTGAGTTTACTTTAATGCTACTCATAAACACAAGAAATAAGCACTTAAAAGTAAAAAAAAATAGCTAGCGTGTTCCTTTAAACCTAATGAAGCATGTTTTTTCTCGATATGAAATATGTGTACAATATGCTTAATTCTTGATTATTCCTTCACATTTCAATGCTCTAAATAACATCTGAAATGTTAAATGACAGCATTTTATATCACAGACCTTTTTTTCTATTTAAAAAAAGTAATTATTCTTGAGTATCCATTATGATTTAAAAATATTAAGTTAGAAATTTTAAAAAAAATTAAAAAATTAAAAATATAAACTTTTTTTAATTTTCGAAGTTTATCATTTAATTAAAAACTATAAATAAAGTTTTTCTTTTTAAGTAATTTGTGTGAATATCTAAGAAATTAAAATTCAAACAAATGAAAGCTATTCATACAATTATGTATTCGGCTTAAGTTCAATGTATTTTGAAAGTATGTTAATAAAACACTGCGCAGCTTAAATGTTTGCAAATTTTTCCATTAAATTATCGGAACATTAATGTTCATTTTTTAAATATGCCGGAAATTTATTTTATGAGAGATTTTAATATATTTGTAACCTTTTTTGCGATTGTTTTTCTCCACAATCTAATTCATTTTAAGTACTAATTTTTAAAATTAATTTTGCATGAATATTTGAGTATTTTATACATATTTTTAAGAGAAGTATTTTCTGCGAACATTTAATTCCATTAAAAATGTTATTATTATCTGAAAGTATTATGTTGATGGTGTGATTTCCACCCCAATTGCACACGCCCACACTTATTTATTAACTTGTGTTTAAAAACCTGCTACAAGCAGTTGCCTTAAATTTATAGATTTTTAAAAATCAAAATATTAATGCGTTTGTGCGGTCTCTGTATATAACTAAAAAATTAAATTATTATGTTTTTTTTTTATATAAACTTTTAATGCTACTGCTTGTTATAGGTTTTTTTTTTCCATTTAAGTAAATGAAACAGCTTGGACATATGATTTGATGTTGATCACAGGGCCAATACTCCATTTCATTTTGAAATAACATTTCAATGTAAAAGTAATTTTACATAAATTATACTCAAAAATAAAACTAAAGAAAGAAATATATATATATATATATATATATATATACATATAATCAATATGAAGGGTTTGTGTGCATTAATAATGAACAAGAAATATATTAATAAAAATATTAGTGCTCATTTTTTAAAATGATTAATATACTTGTAAACAACTGGTAATAAATATACTTTTGAAATTCTTCTGAAAATACTTTGATGTACCGGGTGGTTATAATTAAAGTTACACTATTCAGAGGTATGTAGAATCTGTTCTGCTTATCGGATTTTGCAGAAACTTGAAATATATGCTATATATGCTTGGAATATATGGACCATGGGGAAAAGATTTCTGCAAAAAAAAAAGTACAAATTTTGACCATCAGGTGGCTTTTATCGAATATTCCTTATGCAACTCCGTAAAACCTCTGTATAAACTTGCAGTTATAGCCAGATAATCATTCAGTGAGCATTTGTCATAGTTAATCATTCCTGCTTTAAAAGAACGACAATGTTTGCAAACCACTATCTTATGGATGATGAAGGAACTCCTCACATTGGGCGCCAAGTCAAAGCACTGCTTAGTGCTAACTTTGGCGATAATCGTGTAATGTCCATACATTTTCCGGATTCCCTGTGATTTCTGTTGCGGGGATTTCTAAAAGACCGAGTTTGTAGAGATAGAGTTAGGACTTTATTTGTTTTGAAATCTAACATTTTACGCCGTGTGGTTGAAATCCTCCTTCAGTTGCTTCGCGCTACCACTGAAAAATCTATAATGCGCTTTCAACACGTTATTGATGTCTATGTAGCACATATTGAGCATATTTTATAATTGAATAAATTTAAACAATTCTAACATATTTTTTGTCATTCTTCGGGCACCATATTTCTTCCTAGAGGTCAAAATTTGAACTATTTTTTTTCTATTTCAGAAACCATTTCCCTATGGCAAATAGCACATATTCCAAGTTTCATCAAAATTCGATAAGCAGAACGGGTTCTGCAGGCCCCTGAATAGTGTACCTTTTATTATAACCGCCCGGTATCTTAACTTTAACAGCTTTATTTTCTCCATCAGAATCTTTAGTTACATTTAAAGCTATTCCCACAGTCTATTTACATGATGGAAGATTTTCCTCTTTTATAATAATCATTCAACGAAGTTATATTTTCTTTTTCAAATTGCCATTTATATATGTCTAACCTGTAAATTATTAAGATAATTTAACTTCCACTTGTGCCATATAAATTAAATAATGTTTGTTTTTCTCTGCCATTGGGATAAATGATTGTCTGATTTATCTGTTGATTGGAGTTCAGGTAAATTTTGAAAAGGTCTACCTTTGTCCAATAAAATGTCCAAAATGGAAGACATGGGAAGATGAAACAATATTCAAAATAATTTCTATATGTGTGTGGTAATTGTGTTCTGGGTAGTTCTAATGTAAGTCGTGCATCGCCTAATTTTTTTTTTTAAATATTTGATACCTGTTTTTAAAAGCTCACCGAAATAAGGGAGAAATAAATTTGAATGTAAGTTTTTCGTTGATTAAACAACTAACAAAGCGGTGGATTTTTCTTAAAAAATTATATTAGACTTATGAAATTTATAGTATTATCAGTACAAATTGAAGTAATATTCCTGTCTTACTAAAACACCGTTTCAGAGAGTTGTCATGATAGATTTTGTGGTTAGGTCCATGAAAACTTCTATATGAATGGCTTTTCTAATAAAGCAAATGAAAATTGCATCATAACATTTATCATAAATACCCTTTCATTAGCTTTTATTTTTTTTTATATAAAATAAGTCTTTAAAATATACTCCTACATTCATAAAGGAAGAGTTAGGGGTAATTTTGCTTCTGGGCAAAATACCTATGATTTTCTTCTGCATTCTTCGGGTTGTTTTTGAAGCAAACCACACTATTCTATTCAATTTGTCTGACAGTATTTTTCTCACCTAATGACCTGAAACTCTTGTCTAACTAGATAAAGTAAGATTTCAGCACCTACAAGCAAAGGTTTAGATGATAATAATTCATATTATAAAAATACAAAATTCGTTTTTTGTGTTTTACTCTGTAAATATTTAGTGAGATACAAGTAAAGCTAAAGGGAGATAAGAAAAAATATCATTTGACCAAATATAATACTTATCAACATCAGAGATAACTACGGATACTTATAAAAAAATACGAATATTAACTAAAATATACAGGGTGTCCATGCTTAAAGTATCCAAAAGTAATGGCTTATTATTACGGAACTACCCGTCAGAATGTAATAAACTGTTTATCCAAGAATTAGGAAATTCTTCGAGATTTTTTGGATCTAGTCCGATTGGCCGTACGTGAATACATTATTCGGCAATCAGTGGCGATAAACTTTTTACATTCTTTATTAGTAAAGTTGGGGATGCCATAGTAAAAGATGCTGTGCATACTTTGGTTAATGGAATTTAAATCAGTCACACGTGTACAGCAACTTGTTCGAACAGAATGGAATGCCATTACTGGCTTGCCTAATAGACTTATAAGGACTACTTCAAAATGAATCACGAACACGATCACAGTCTCTTCTATCACGAAATCTTAAGGATATTTGCCAGTTTGAGATACCAAAGTTCCCATCTTCTTTAAAGTTCTTTAATATTGGTGGATAGATTTTGATGTCGGAGAGTTGGCATTCCATTCTGTTTGAACTAGTCTCTGGGCACGAGTGACTGATTTAAATTCCGTTAACCAAAGTGCGACATGGTCAATCTTCGTAGACCCTGTCGTGGGGTTTCAGCGTAAGTTAGAGGTGTGGGATTCTCGAAATGATGAGACATTTTAGAATTCTTAATATGACATTTATTAAAAATTTAACTTAGATTACTTAGATATCGAACAAACTTATATTAAGTGAGAATAAACCAAAAAATGTAGCCTTAATTAACACAGATCGCGCAATTAGATCACTTATCAATATAATTATATTATATCCGCCTACTCTCAATCTCAATAATATATTCGCGTTCAGAATATAATCTTCCTACCTTGGTTGAATACTCAACGTCCAATCCACTTTGGATATCCTCTAGGCTGGCGTACAATGGTATGTACCTTGGTTGAATGGCTAGATTGTGCCTTGATTCTAGGTAAGCCGTCAGTCAACACTTCTATCTTCTCTGAACTGAAATTTCTCTAAATTGCCATCGCGCTTACTAAAACTTCTATCCTTTTAAAGGTTATCTTATTTGCATCTAGCCTTCGTTTCACTTCTTGGATTTGGGTTGGAAAAAATTTGCCATTAATCGTGGCCGTCAAAGAACACAGAGGTTATGTTAGAGAAAGGACGCGTGAGATGTCACAAAAGAACGCACTGCATTTTTTGCTGTGGCATCCACATCTTTAAAAATGAAGTCAGTGTAAAATGTCTGCGATTGCCGAATAATGCGCGCACGTACGGACGATCCCAAACAATCTCGGAGAGTTTTTCAATCCATAGAACAGTTTACTACATGCCTATGAGTAGTTCCGTAATTATAAGATATTACTTTTGGAGACATTTTTTTTTTACTGTATACATGCTTCCTCAACATTTATAATCAAAACTAATCGGCTCAAATATCTTTTTTGTTAATCATAAAATTTCTGTTAATGTAAAAGTTATAGTACACATACTCTCGAAATCGTAACGATTTTTTTTAAAAAAAATACTACTGGTAGAATATTTGCATTTTGTAATCCTGAAAATAATCTATTAAATGTATTGAAAAGTTGCAGGAATGTTAAATTATAGGTGTGAAATAAAATAAATTAATTGAAAGATCAGTAGAAAAATTTATAAAAACAATCAATAAACTTCGTTAGACTTTTAAAATTATATTTATGAGAACGTAAAAGAAAGATATCGAAAGATGGATGGAATATTCAAACATATACTTTTTAACCATAAGCATAAGAAATTAACTAAAAGAGAAATAATTTTAAATTAAAAACATTTAATGAGGAAGAAAAAATGTGATTTTGATGCTCTTTATATTATATGTTATATGTTAAAAAAATAATGTAATTTAGCATGTAATCATTCAACCAATAATGAAACAAAATTCAATATTCTTAAAAGCACTCCCAATTTAAAATATAACAATTTATATTAATATTAGTCTTCTAAAAGTAAGAAGTCAAGATTCATGTTTATTAATTATAATATAGAAAGTAAAAAATAAAAAAAGTATTATGCATCATTATTGCAATTCAAAATTCTTAAGAGCACTTCCAATTTAAAATATAACAATTTATATTAATATTGATCTTCTCAGTATAAAAAAAGTCGAGATTCATATTTATTAATTATAAAATAGACAGTAAAGAATTAAAAAGTATTATGCATCGTTATTGCGATAGGAAATATTCAAAGACTAATTTCAAATGCAGTATAAAAAGAATGTGCATAGTTTGCATAGACAGAGGTGAAAAATGATCTAAAAAGAAATTTTTTTAAATATATTTTTTCTAACTTTCTGGCCCTTACATTAGAGCTTGAAGGGGATATATAAAAAAGGAATACGCCAAAGAACCCCCAGGAGAAAAAAATCATTAATGATTATCTCATTAAAAGGCACTTAATTCAAAATATAAGCTAAAACTCATTAAAAATTTCATTTTCATGCCGACTAGCATTTCTAAATGGAAATTTTAGTCACTCTCGCAATCAACTGAAATCAGTTAGAGCTTTACCATAGGATAATTACTCGCGAAAATAAAAGAAATAAAACGTGTATCAAAAAAGGGAAAAAGTGAAGCAATTATGTTTTTATTTTTTTATGTTTATATCAAAATCAATATAATCCTATACCTAAGGGCTTTCTTATTTTCCTTTTTCCCCGTGCTAGTTGGATTTTATTTTGTTGCTCTGATAATTCCAAAATAATTCGAGTGCATTTAAATTCTAATTAAATTCGATAGAATTTATGTCGTGACATTTAAAAGAATCTTAAAAGTCACATGCTGAAAGAAAATGTTTCTTATTAAGCCCCTTCACAGTATTTTATAATTGAATTCATTCAAATGAAAATATTTAACAAATGAGTTTCCTAAAAGATACATATAAAAGATTACATGTTGTGGTGAATAATTTTTATGGAATAAATTTTGTGATTTTTTTCATACTAATCTTTAAAATTAAGATAAAAAAAAACATATGTATGTGCGTGTTTTCAACGGTTGTAAATAAAGTAATGGTAACGTCGTTCAGAAAGTCGCAAAAATTCGGACATGAGCAAAATGATGTAAGCACAGTTGTATTGTGTTCTCACGCGTTTTCAACTTACCATTTCCAAAATCTATTTCGTTTTTTCATTGGGGTGAAAGCCGCTCCTTGTAGAGGAACCTTTATATACGATTTACGATTGCTATTTAAAGTGAACTAAAGTAGAATCTTAGACAATGCATGATGTTTTTGCGATTTTAAGAGTTTATATATATTTGGTGATATGCACATTGTTTGGGTTGAATGTGGTGCGTTAGATTGAAGCTCGTGAAGTTGCAAGCACATTGTCTTAATACAGCTGGTATGTCCAACGTTTCCACGTGGCTTTGACTCGAAACGAACTTTTGAATTCTATAAGTAAATATTTTATTCTTATACTACTATTGCCATTCCCATCCAATAAATCATCTTAATTTATGAAATATATTAACGTTATTAAATTAAAAAGTTTACTCCGTGCATTATTTTATCTTTGTACACATACTTTGAATTATAGTATTAATGTTCATTCGTTTCGTTGCATGTAGCCTTAGATTGCAGTAACCCTCTGATATTGAAAGATAATGCCTCCCAGAGTGATAAAGTTCCTTTACTTTAAAAGTTACAGAGCCAAGTAAATTTATAACGGAATGACATATGGTTATTAAAAGAAAAGGATATTTCATCTTATGAGACGAAAAATAATTGCAAATTATCCCTCATAGAACATCCAAGAAGTGGAAAGCGATCATTCAATAAGTTTCTATCGCAATGAAGATCATGGCAGACTTGCTCTTATTATATTGAAGAGTAACTAGCCGAATAAGCAAGAACAAAAACGATATTTATTACAACTATGAGTGGAACATTTTTTACTGAGAACTAAACTTATCATAGGTATCAACGCGTTGTGTTCCGCAATTACTTTCTTTTCAGAAATAAACACGAAACGTATTGTCAAAGGAGACACTGAATGTTTAGAGTAAGGCGAATATTGCTTTTACCTAACTTGACAACTGTGAAATAGCTAATTTTTACCTATAAATATAATTCAAAGGCAAAATAAACAGTCTAGGAGTGGAAATAAGAGATTTGCCTCTTCCCAAGGTGCACAAGTCTGCAAGGCAGATAATACTACTAATATGCTGGGACTATCGTAAGGTTATCTGAACAAAAATGCTTGTCGAAGCGTCAGACTATTACTGAACTATTTTACTGCGCATTTCTGAACAAAATTTGTGATGTTCTGATTAGTGTACTATTATCACTGAAGGCTACTGTCTTCTTGCTGACAATCTATTACCACAAAATTAAGTTAAGAAATGAAATCGATGTGGTTTTTATTTATAGCTTAATCCACCCTATTCTCCTGATGTCATCTTAATTGACTCCTCATTCACCCATCAATAATACATTAGAGTATCTATAATCCGACAAGATAAATGACGTCATCCAAGAAGTGTGGAACAATAATATTCGACACAGACACACACATACACACACACACAATCTGTTGGGGGTTCTACAATGGTAACCTTCGAAAGGTCAATGGTGGAAGAAATGCACAACTCTGCTGGAGATCGAGAAATATTATATTCCGGTTCTCTCTCTCTCTATCAGCTTTCCAGTAATTATGATGGAAGTCCTAGTTATTAAATTAAGTATTTGTTAGAAATATGAAACTAATTAGTTATCAAATAAATTATTATTATTATTATTTTTTATGTAAAATCTAGTAAACTGAAGAAAAAATGTTTTTCCTAAATATTGTGAAACATAACTAGTGACCTAATTGCGAAATGAAAAATGCTACTGACTCTTGATTAACACTGGTGGTACTAGTTTTTATTTTGAATAATTAAGAAAAATATTAACTTATTGGTGAACATTTTTGATCCCAAAGAGTATATTAAAATGCAAAATTAATTTAGCAATTCAAAATGTAGAAATAAATTCGATTATGTTAATGGAATATGGCAGAAAATGTTAACTACAACTGTAATCATTTTAATACCTGAAAATAAATTAAAAAAACAATGAAATTTTATGGATTCAAAAGTATATTTGAAGTGCCAAAATTGATTTCCGCTCTATTTCTTAGTTAAATACTAAATTAGAAAAAACCTATTTAAAATCAAATATCGTAACCTATGAGACTAAACTCTAAGTGAGTGATCAAAGAAATTAGGAATCAGAAGTTGCTTTTCATTGTCAAAGATTGAAGAAAGGGGTGGTCGAGTACTCCAACAAATGCAACAAACTTCTCCTTTTTCTATGTCAGATTGGATACGTGTAGAATACTAATATGGCTTTCACTTGAACAGACAATGTATATCTGATAGAAAAGTTTGTGTTAACTAATAAGACAGTTAATCAGCTATTGAAACTATTTCTCTTAGGAAACAAGCATTTTATAAATATGCATACCACATATTGTGTAATCTTTTAGATAACTCATTCACATATATAAAATGACTTCAAGTACTAATCTTAGATTTTTCAAAAATATCTTATTACTGTGCTTTACACTCTTATTTAACAATTTATAAATGTTTTAAAAAGGCATAAAAAATGTCACAGATTTTTTAAACTAATTTAAATATTCTGAAAAATATTAATAAGACTGTGATAATAAGTACAAATATTTTTTTATGCTGTCCTTTAGCTTATATTGCATAAATTGTCTCACTTGTATTTATAATTTTTTAAATGACTTTCATAAACATTTAACACAGCATTATTTCATTTTAAATGGTTGCAAAAAATTGAAAAAAAAAATGCTTAATTTTTTATTTAGAAATGCTTTTTGAAAATAGAGTAAGAGAGCCTGTGTGTGTCTCGGTTTAAATACTAGTTGATTGTACTAGCCACAAAAGTACAATAAATAAGAATTTAAATCGAGAGATGCTTTCATTACTCGTATATGGCACTGGAGAATGTAAGTAATTATCATTTTAGTTCAGACTTCCATCACCCATGCCTTTTGTTCTACTAACTTTTAAATTGCTGTTACATAAAGGAATACCATAAGGATATTTTGCATTGCTGTGAATAATTTTCTGAGAGGTATTTTTGCGTGAAATCAGTATCACTCACAGAAGACTATGAATGCTATTAGAACATATTTTAAGTTCGAACCAGGGAGAGCAATTGCTTATAGAGAATGAAAATTATACTTCCAAGAAATCGGTGCTCGTATCGAACTTAACCAAGTAACAATGGTGCATATATACAATTATTGGATGCAGAATGGAATGATTAAATAGGTTCTAACGATTGCATCAGCCACATCGCACCCCAACCCATGTTGGCAGGCAACTATGTGCATGGTAGTGATGGATTGCTCTGACAATAAGGAACTATAAGTTGGACATTGCGGACTATTGCACAAATAATCGTGTCTAGATCTGAAATTTTGGTGCCTTTCACAGTACAGTGTTCGTAGGGCATCAATTGCTAGAATTTCTTTAGTTTCAAAATTGCAGGCATTTGCGTCTACAATGGTATATTGAATGATGAACATAGATGAAGCACCCTTTTACTTGTAACAGTACTGCAGTTGGATTAGAATCTGGTGACATCTTGGAGAATGTTATTAGACTTATGCCTTATACATTGCCATAATACTTACTAGTCCTATCAGATTCCCCTTTCGGCTGTTAGTACGCATATACCGCATATGACCCGTCATTTTTGAGGTTCATTATTAGGAAATTTATTTATAGAAATGAAATTTCTAAGAAATAAATTAGTTAAAAAGATTTGAGATTTTTTTTTAATAATTTCAAATTATTATTGAGAAAATTAAGGTTTTTTTTTATTGATTTTTAAAAAAGAGTTTTTATTTTGATGGAATTACTTATCAACATAAATTTAATATAATTATTTCTTTACACTTCTTACATTTTTTCTGGCATAAATCATGTGATATGTACGTTAATAGAAATGATTTAATAATGTTTTTCAGAGAATATTTAATTGCAGTATTAAAACCATACAAAATAAAAATATCTTCGGAACAATATAAACACTTCTCAAGGATTATACTGAGCCATTTTTCTTTTCTTCTATGTATACATCTGGTTTAATTTTTATCTCAATTTATCGCCAATTTCTATTTATATGGAAATCCTTAAAATACAACTAACACATTTAACGTTGAATAAGCATAAAATTCGAATTAAGTAATAACCCAGTAATTGAGAACAAAAGCTTTTCCTCACAAAAAATTGTTAAAACTTTTAGAATTCATTTTTAAATGAAGCATATTTCCTTAATTTTACCTGAAACCATCATAGTTTCTTTTACAGACGATTAAAAACATTTTGTAAATTTGTCATATTCATAAAAAAATAAGCTATTAATTACTATTACTTTATGTTGAATTTATAATTAAAATAATGTTCTATTAAAGTTTTGTGTTTTTAAAATCAGTATGTATCAAGTGTGGATATGTTTTGAATTCCACTCATGTACATCGTTGCATTGTAAAATAGCCAAACCAATAAACGCAGCACTTTCATTTTATAGAAGCATATTTTAACAGCATACAATGCGAATCATCTATTTCTTCAATACTTTTGCATTACCTGTTAACCTTTCCAGACACGAAATGTTACTCCGTCAAGTAAACGTAAGATATTGACTTCTTCATCTGTGCTTAAAATCATCTCGATAATAAAATTCAAAAGGTTATGATTTCATGTGTTTCCCTTAAAGATACTTGCTACACAATTTCTCGATACTGGACTAATTTATTAAATTTGATGTTTAATGTATCATTCTATTTGTACGACAGGTAGAAAAAAAAATGCTACTCTTAAATTGACAGCTTGAGAGAACATGATACTTGTTTTCAGATATTTGGGATACGAAACAACGTTTTATCTTGTGTTTGGTAGTCTGAGATGGAAGGCGGCGAAAAGATGGATATTTCATGCAACTAAGAATATGCATTGCGATTTGTTGACAGATGTCTTCTAAACGTGAAGGCAGTTGGATGTAATTCGAGCGTGCCAGAGTCAAAACAACTAGATGTTCGAAAATTGGCATGAGAGACGAGTAACTGTTCTCTCACTGGTTTCTCAAGGCTGATTGGGTAATTAATTTCATTGTCTGCCTAGTGGTTATAGACAGTACTTGAAAGGTAAATGGAGCTAGTCCAGTAGATGATACAGTTAGTGAGCGAATGTTGAGTGTTATGGAGCAATAACCAAGCTAGATTTTGATGCTCCAAACTGTCGTTTAGAATACGTTTAAACTTTGAAAGCTGATCCAAAATACGACATTAAAGCAATGTAAGATAAGTGATCAATAATAAAGTAAAATTTATCAAAATCACATTAAAAATTATTCTATGTGCAAGTTCAGAATAATTGTCAAGAAAAAAGAGGGAGAATTATAGTTAACATGGTACTAAAAAGAACTGAAATATGATACTAAAACCAATTGAAGCGTGGTAGACAAGCAATTTAAGCATTTTAAATTGAATTGAAACAAGGGATAAAATCATAAAATGCATTGATTGAAACCAGAAATTCATGAATTTCAAATTTGAATTATCTTTTTAGATCCCTGGCTGATACTGTATAATGCATGGTACCAGAATTTACTTGCCATTATTTTTAATGATTCCTCTTCATCGGCTATACAATATTATGTCATTGTCTCTTGATGTGTAATAAAAAGAAGCACTTTTTGTTTTGTTTGAGGGCTGTCATTTTTATTTCGTCTTATTTCCTTTTGTAAACTTTTTGTACAATATTTTGAATTATATATATATATATATATATATATATATAGTGCAGTAGGTTCAACACAGGAAGGTTGACTGTTTGATGAGGAAAAGAGAGTATCAAGTATATGGACAGATTGCTTGATCTTATCATAAAAGGATATTGAGTAATTTAAAAATTGTTTTCACCAATAAAAATTACTAGAGAATAATATATCTCTTTCAAAAACTCGATATAAATGTGTAATTATTTTATGCTTTTGATGATATTTTTGCATATAAACTGTTACTTTACAATCATATAAGTTTTAAAATATTGAAAAGATAGTATTTGTAGCGTATAAGTATTACCCACATTATTTATTCAAATATATATGGTTAAACATACAGAAACCATTTAAACTGAATTATAATTTATAATACTAAACTTAAATAAAACATAAATAATTTGGCTTACTTTCGTCATAAAAATATGAGATGGGTCCTTTGTGAGACGCACATTCAACTTTTTTCCCAGAATAAAACACACATAAAATGCCAGATTACAAAGCCTTTGAACAATAAACAAGCATCAACAACAATCTGTAAACGTATTGTTAATCACATCTTTTTACAGCATTTAAACATCATTATTTTTTTTATATTTTTAAATACTTAAATAGGTATTATTTTGATGTGTTTTATGAATTTATCTTTACTTGCTTTTTATTTAGAATTTGTAAACAAATAATTAATTATTAGGAGAACATTTCAGTGTTTGAAATGATTTTTCGTAATCATTAGCTTATGAAAAAAAAAAAAAAAAAAACTTGACAGTTTACAGTTACAATAAATCTAAGTAGTAGTCGAAATAAATTGCAGTACAGAAAGTTTTAGTTGCAGGGTTTTTGATCATTTGACAAAAAAACACAACAACATATTTATAGTCAATACATTCTTTATAACATAAAACAATATGAGATGAAAAGCAGGTGAAAAATACCATTTTTGAATGATTGATAAGATATTTTACTTAAAACTTTATTCTTTGGTCACTGAAATGAATTTTTAAATTCGAAAGGTAATTTTATTGGTTTTTATGCAGAATTTAAATATATATTTTTACAAAGTTTATGAATTAAGAATGAATAAGCTTGAAAAAGCATTTTCATAGTTTTCATTATTCGGTTCTTTTTTGTGGTAACATACTTAGGTAAAACTTTCACAACCGCTATCTAAATAGTGGTATCATCATTGTGGACATTAAAAGGGGGGGGGGAAGTAATATTTGTACTCTAACACAAAAACATATTTTACATCAGGTACATGGAATTTCCCGCGCACATGATAAGAAAAAACTGGTCGACAATTATGATGTATAAAAATATGCCTTAGGCCCTAAGAATGCCACGTCTGACACCATGTCTTGATGATAAAATACTTTTCAAGTTCCGTAAGCCATGTTATTGAGTAACATATCTTTTACATCTCAGAGCATTTAAGCTATGCAAGTTACCACCGGTATGATTAACCTGAAGCTATAAGCTGAGAATGCATCTTAAGAGACATTATATGTCATCTCCATGTACGTTGTTTGCTCTTAGATTAAAGACCTCAGGGGATAAAGTGCAGAGATCCAAGTTGAAAACAAGATAATGCAAATGCTGTTTTTCGTTTTATGGTAGCAGAATGTTAAAAGATTTATTTATGGTATGAAGTTATATATATATTAGGTTGTTAGGCTCTTTTAAAATTTAATAAAATATCACGTTAAAGAACTTTTGCAAAATTAAATTTAATTAAAAATTTTCGAAGTATATCTGAACATTTCTAAAGTGACAATTTCGAAACAAAAACATAAATTTCTCAGTACATTTTACAGCAAGAACATGTATTTGTTATTGCATTATGCATTAAAATAATCAATTTATTGTATGTTAGTGAAAAATAACTCGAAAGTTGATACTTTTTGCCGATGATTTTTCGCACGTATTTTTAAAATTGAGAGAATTATTAGTTTCAATGAACTATACAAAATATGAATAAGCGATTGCATAATTAATATGTAGAAATATTCTAAATATTTCCTCAATGTAATATATATATATATACATTTGAAGTTATTAGAACGTACCATTTACGTGTAAATTTCAAAAGTAGTTCGAATGTTTTGTGTATTTTGAAATACAAATTAAATTATTTTTCTGTAAAATCGATCAATTTATGACACCTTTTTTAAAAATGTTTTCATTTTATAAGTTGAAAAATTTCCAGTAGCTGTACATTTAATTTGTACGTACATAGTTTAAATTTCCATTTCCCCCAAAAAATCTGAGAATCTACGTTTATCTTCCAGAAAAAGAGAATTAAATAAATATTTTGAGACTCACGTGGAATTTCTTAGCAGTTATAAGTCAGATATTTCATTAAAAGTTATTTTCTGTTATCTATCAGTCTAATATAGATGCATTTAAATAACTAAAAGTGTTCAATATATATCATCTTTAAATTCTTCGGCTTTTGCTTTTGAACGTTGTTCAGCAATATAATAAGAAAAAAATAAAGTTTTTCTGACAAAGAATCATTTCTCAACTTATTTTTCAACAGTTATCTCTGAAGGATAATAAAAGAGCAGCTGCAAGGACCTAAATGATCAGTAAGTACATCTTTGTCGTTAGCGTTTCCTATCCTTCGCTATTTCATTTAAGTCATTTTAGCTTTTTTTTACGGCATCAAACATTCAAGAATAGTGAGTAAAAAGATGAAAATCACTTCGTGACCAAATGTCATTTCTTTCTTTCTCAGAATACCAAATCTTCCGGCTTAAGTCATGGAAAGACAAAATGAGATTATTTCTTGCTGGTGTTAAGGATTATGGACAGCGCAGATTTAAGGGATTTCCCAGGACTGAAAGAAATTTATTTTCAAATAAATTTTTTACTTTTTGTAAAGTCTTAAAAAAATCTGAGGTCATACATATATATTATAAGATCCAGTTAAACACGCAGTTCGATAAGAAGCAAATCTGCTTAACATGCGATTTTTGCATGGTTCAGTCGATAAGCAATCGCTAGCGATATCACTTCTAAGCATGCTGTAGTTTTTAATTTTATTTTATGGAGTATTAATATTTTGTTCAAGTGACGTAAACACTTCGAGTTAAGAGCAGACATTAATATGTTATTATTATTATTATTTTCAATTTACGTAGAAGAATCTCGGAAAGCGAAACATTCGATTAATTATTTTGGGTGTAAGGGATAATTATAAAGATTTCTTCACTAGAGATATCAGCTGTTCGTTCAACCGTTTTGCACCAGTCAAATTTTAAGAGTTATTAACAGTACATTTTTTTCTAGATTTCCTATAACGATCATAACGAATAAAAAAAAAGTGTGTTTTAAAACATAATTAATATTGATGCTGAACTTTATTTTGAAACATACTCGTAAGTAGACAATTATTTGCCTCTCCTAAATTAATTTATGAGGAAAAATATAAAAATGTATTCGTTATTAAATGTCTAGCATTCCGAGACTTAAAAGGGAAGGAGCAATTATTGTGCATGACAAGTTCTAGAACCTATTATTATTTATCTACTATTAAAATTATATCATATTCATAAAATGTATTTTTAATTTAAAGTTGTGCGTTAGATTAATGATTAGTTTTAAGGAAAGATAGGAGATAGATGAAGCAAATAATTAGAATAGAAAACATCTCGTTTAATTTTTAACTCTATTTGGACATGCATTAAAAACTAAGAATGAAAATTATACATTACTTAGACTGTGATTTAAAACTATACATTAAACAAAATTTCGAGTTTAATTAAATATCAAATAAAAGAATACTAGTATATAGTTTTCTTTTCCTTGAAATAATCACAAATTAATTATTGATATCAACACAATATAAGGTATATGCATATACAGAGTGAGAAAGTGAACGCGCGAGAAAGATGGGTTGTAACATATATATATCAGAATATAGAATTATTTATACAAACTATATTAAAAGTATTTAATGTAGTTTATATTAATATTTATTGTTCGATAAAAAACTTTAAAAAAGAAATATTATAATAATATTATTAATAATCGTTTAAAACCAAAAGACCCAATTAAGTTCATACATAGTTACCTTCAAATTTTCCACAATGTTTAGAATGCTAAAAATACACTTAAGTCCAAAATTAAGATAACAAACATAAATTCTGTGAAAACTGATAAACTGGTTACAGTATTTCCACAAAATTTAGCACAGAGATATATTACGATGTAAGAGAGCATGTGGCAGCATAACAATATGGAAAAGATTTTGATTTTGAATTAAGATACAAGTTATATAAAAAAAATGGCGCGTGGAACGCCACGCGATAGAAGTGAAACTTCTTTGGTGATGTTGGAACATTGATTATTTACCCTAATATTCCAAATTGACCGAGTACCTGTCTCAATCGCCTAATTTGCATGAAAGGTATTCATGTCGAAATGAGTCTTTATGATACCAAATCCAAAGTAGAAAGGTGTACTGGAATTTCTGGGTATACAAAACCATTATAATTTGATAATTTTTGTGTACTTTTCCTATTTAAACTTTGTCGGCAATTGGAGCATGCTTTAATGTGTCTTCTAAATTAATTCCCGGTAAAATATTTTGTAAAATAATTTTGTGCTCAGCAAAAAAACAGACGTTCTCAAATCATCTCTAAACCATAATTTATCATAAATTGAACGTCCGTATCAATTGAATGATTATCAATGAATCACTTTTTTGAAAATATTTGGGAGCATTTTTATATGGGAATCACATAGACTTTGTAAAGTAAGATAGAATTTATTATTGATTTATATGCATCAGTTCCAACCCCCACGAGACTTGTTGAGATCTCTGTAGTCAATGACACAGGGTGGTTCACTAAGTCGGTATTAATCTGTGCTGTCATTAGAAGAGTCTCAATAGCATTCCAAACCCTTAAACTGAGCATTAAGAGAGTATTTTGCAGTGTTTTTTTTCCGTGCTCGATATTCGCTCATGTACTCTGATGGAGATTTGGCTGTAGCGCTTATTAAATTTGCGATACTTTTCTGTTTTTTTTTGTTTGTTTTTTTTTGTCACTTTTTCGACTGGACTTGCTGCTAATTTTTCTTTGTTCTTTCTTTCACGAAACCATTTTCCTCTTTGTGCATTTGATTTAGGCATTCTGACTAGAATTAATATAATAATTCAACGCAAATAAAAGACAAAAAAAAACATATTAGCTGACCAAAACATCGCCATATAGCCAGGGCCATTTTAACCTCTTCGACGCCCTGGGCGCTTCAAATTGTTGCGGCCCCTCCCACTATTTCAAGAGCACCCCTTCCTTTCCCCTCAGGGGGCTCACCTTCTTTAGGTGGGTAAGGGTGTCACAATCCCGAGGTACGAGGTACTCTAGTGATATTTTCATTTTCCCAAGGGGTTTACTATCTTTGGTAAACACGGGTGTCACGACCCCGGGGTACTCCAGTGATCCTTCTCTATTTTCGACCCTCCATCTTGTCATCCAATTTCTTCTTTTCTTCTTTTCCCGTTCAGACCACAGACCTATGAATGTTTGGCGCAGTATAGCCAAAACTGGCCCTTGCGCCATAGAGCACCAAACTCAACTCAACTCAGTCCCCTTCCTTCAGTTCGTACCTTTGCTAGTTTGGGTTCGTGAGGGATTTTCCCTCAACTCTCTTACTATTTTCCTTTTATTTTTCTCCTTAATGAGGAGTCCTTTTATTATTCATCACCTAAGGATTCACCTTGTTCCGGAATGGCAACCGGCAGCCTTAATAATAGAGAGTTACAGGGTTCGGCCACTCTTGTTCATTTCTTACCTTACGGTATCCCGGAGGACCCACCCACCCCCATCCTTTTGTAAATAAGTACAGTAAAATAATAAAATTGTATGAGATTATAATATAAAATATACATTATTGTATTAACTTATTAATTATCAACTTTTTTAAACATTTTTATATCATTCAACTTGTTAAAGCAGGGGTTAATTTTTGTATGAGGGGGTTAATTATTATTATTTTTTTAAAAGAGATGACAAGTGCTGAGGCGTAATCTTTATGACAAAGATTAAAAATCTGCTGGTCTATAAGGAGCGGGAGGGGGAATTGAGTCCTCTGTCTTTGTGTATAGATATTCTGCTTAGAATCTAAATAAATTCATGGAACCAGAAAGAGTGCTGTAGTTTGCGATAAAGCATTCCTTCTGAAATTTTCAAAATTTGTGATCCAATTTTCAGGCATAATTTTCATCGCTCACCCATTTCTTACAATAATAATGTATTAAATGCAATCATAATGTACTTTGGTGGTAAAGCCGCAATACAATACGACTTTAATTATAAAAACCGTTCTAATTATCAAGATAAACATTAAGTTTTGTTTATAAGTTTGTGTATGACAAGCCCAAGGGAGTCACTAGTAATTACTAAATTTATTTTTAATTGAATATTGATTAATTATTTATGAAATAACTTGTGCAGTTTTGATACATTTATAAGTAGTGTGTATTATGTGAACTTCACTTTTTCTTATATAAGAATGTATTTTACTTTGTAATTCTTTTTTAAATTTTAAATTCTTTTATTAAATTGATAATTATTTTAAATCTTTTATTTTCGATTTTTCACGATATACTCGCGCCCCTCCATCCAAGTAAGGTTATCACACCCTCCTAGGAGGGAAGGGGGGCGTTCCACAGTTTGAGAAACTCTGTGGTGAAGGTTTTATTTCGATTTTTGAGAACAATTTAATAACAGTATACATGAAACAAAATATGATTCGACGAAGAAAAGCCAAGTGATTTGCATAGTTTGGCCAATAGCGAAATGAAAAATTGATAATTTAGATACAAAAATGAAAGATGCTTTAATTGGCTTTTTAATAAATACTAAGCAGTTTTGTACGTTCTCTGTCATTTTAATTGTTTTCTCTTTTTTCACTCTTCAGTGTTTTCCGCCCCCCAAATCTCTAGCGCGCCATGGTATGTGTCTAACGTGCCTAAGCGGAAAAGAACGCCTGCATGTAGCAAGCAATCTAAGAAAATAATTCAAAAAATCAAGCTTTTGTTGCGAGAGCTATTTTGTCTACGCCGTAATGCCACTGCATCTCATACAACTTTGATAGATGTTCCCAGGTCAGGGGGAAAAGGGCACCCAATAGGAAAGTGAGCAAGTTGACCAGTTGGAGAAGTGAGCAATCATCCGATTTTTTCACAGATATGATGCAAGTCACAGGCTGTTCCCGCTCCCCCTTTTCCTCCCAACTCGCTATCATGTCATCATGGTGACGATTTGGGGAAATGGAGGCGAGACTACTTTAGTTCGCTTTTTCACTGTTACTCAAAACTGGGCAAGTTTCTCATTCACTCTCAAGCGCAAAAAAGTTTCACTTCAAAAAGTGGGAAATCATGAATCGAAGATAAAGCATTTACCTTGGAAAAAGTCTGTCTATTATGAAGTGTGACCATTGTGAATTGCTTTGCAAGTCTCTCAACGAGCTTTCCTAGTGTTTATGAGTGTGTCAATAATGATTTGTCGCAACAAAGCCCGTTTTTCTAAAAACGGGACTTTTAATTCTTGAGCGATACAGGGAGAGGAGCTACCATAAGAAAAGGCTATTCCTAGACCATTCCAAGCTTATTCAATAAAATTTTCCTCTACAGACCTAGAGTTTCAATCTATACAGCGAGCATCCACTTCTTCATGAAATTCATCAACAATGTGAATTATGTGTACTCGCGCATTATTATCCATAAAAATGCAGTACTGGTCCAAAGTACCCAGGAAATGCACAAAATACTATTATCTTCAAAGTTTCGAGTTGAAAGCTTTATAGAGTTTAAATTTTAATTAAATTTTATTATTTAATAAAATACACAAGAATAAGGAGTGTAGATTGTGGTCGTAATTTATTGCATCGTAATATATTTCCTTTACATTGATGGAGAATATTTTATGTTTAATTGCTCTGAAAAAAATAAATACCTTAAGTAATGAGCCTTTTTATATTTCTGTATGAATCTCATATGCATTCCATTAATGTGAATGAAGTGTAACATTCCACAAATACTTATTCTTTGTCCTATTTATGAGAACAAAATTAACTCTTCGAAATGTTTACAAGAGAGGAGCAGTAAAAGGAACCAACATAATAAATTGATATTGTAATTTAAATTAAAAAAATTAACGTTTTATTTTTTATGTCTGCTTTGATGTGTATAATTGTAGACAAAGCAAAATCATTTATATATTTAACTTTTATATATCAAAAATAATCGAAAAATTCATCATTTAATTTTAAATTTTTGCCGTATTTAAAAATATACCATTCAAAGTAAATACACTTTAGGAAATATCTTAAATTTCACGACAAAATATATATATTTTTTAATTAAAACATTTGTATATGAATCAATTTTATTCAAGATTATTCAGTTCTCTGTTTTAATGGTAATCATAGCACTTAATGAATTTCTAATCAATATAATAAGCAATGCAAGCTAATTTAAATTAAAAATTGTTTATTGAAATTAAGAATTTATTTTTCATTTCTAAGCATATATTTGTACAGTAGTTTAATCAACTAATAAATTCATCACACAAAACTTAAAACAAATATATATATACTTATTTAATTTCTTGCAGCAGCCAGTAACATTATAAATGCATCTTTTAATTAAGAATGATAAAGTTTCGGTTATGAATATTTAAATTTATTTAATCAAATTCTTCATCTAAATTTAATGCATTTTACAAGGCAATGCTTCGTTAAATATGTATTAAATACGTGTTTGAAGATATTTTTACTATTTTTTTTAATTTATGATGTTTACGAGTCTACAACCGTGTTACAGAATACTTTGATTAATATTTATTTATTGTTAAGAAACCTACGCCATATTATGATTACATTTCATTTTTAATGCTGGATTCTTTCTACTTATTAATATACGACATCAAATTTTGAGGAAAAAATGGAACAAATTCATTTAAATTTCATATTCTATAGCAAAAATTACTATCTTAGTTTTCAAAATAATCTCTTTTAAAAACAGAAAAAAATGTAGTTTCTTTAATGCATTTATCATGCAGTTGGTATTTTTCATTTATTACAAAGAAAAAAAATCTTGTAATTTTTACCGATGAAAGCTTTGCTTTAAACTGTATTTCAGAGTAGACAAAACAGTAAGATTTTTGCGTATTTTTCATCCAAGAACTTGATAAAATAGCAGCAAAAGTTTTAAAATAAATTTCATTTTAAAATAGTAACAAAAAATGTACAACTATTTCTATCAGAAAACTATGACGATTCTCTAAATGATCCTGCTTAGGTAGATAAAATAAAGCTTATATTTTCGGGCTTATGGGTTTTGTTTCGTTTTTGAATATATAGAGAACATTTGTATCACGTACTATTATCTATTATTTATGAACGTTTTTTGTGTTAAGCGTGTTCTTTTTTTATGAACGATTCAGTAACTTCCATTTATGTTTCAAGTACAACAATCAAGTAACGAATAAAGCAATGCAATTCCGTGCTTGACATCATTTGGACTCGTATCGCTTCAGGAATTCAATCAATAACTTTCATTACTTTAGAGAAAATACAGTACCCAATGAAAAATTAAACATAGTCATTGAACCAATAAAATGAATTATGCTTGGAACTGAATTTTTATATATGAACCTGAGAATTATAATTTCAATACTTATTCGATATAAATTTCCTAACAAGAAAGAGACAGAAAAATGTCTTATAATTAGGATGTTCATGCATGGGGGATGTGTGTATAAGGTGAATATATTTTTGAATTTATAGAATTCCCTTAAAAACTTCTGAGCCATTTTGGAATGATGTTAATAAAACTGCAAAAGCTTAAATGTAGTTTTTTGAAGCATATTTTTTTTAAAACTGTGATTAAACTTTAAATGTATGTCTTGAATTTAAAAAGTAAAAAAGAAATTAATGCTATTTATTTTAAGAATATTGTAAAATATCTACTATTCAACTCTGCTGGCTCCCAAAATTCAAAACTTTGATAGAAGCATCTGAATCGTGCTAAACTTTTACCCTGAACACAATGCAAATAGATATGCACACAATTAGCATTTCAGTGTAGACATACATTATTAATGATGTAAATCTACTCCTAAATGTTATATAAAGAATGAGCAGAGAGTTTAAGGATCTCAGTATAATAAATACGAATGTATATATATGAGTATTAAAATTACAAGGAGGGGGGAGTACCTCCTTTAAGCCAAACGGAGGACAGACCAACAATGTACAAATTATACAACTGTTCATACTCGTTGCTAAATTTCATCATCAAATTGCAAAGCTATAATTTACATGTATTATGTAGTTTAATACATTTTAAGTAGGAAAAAATAGATTTCAAGTAAATACCTTTTGCTCGGGTGTTATAGATAAATTTACTTTTTCAAAATTCTGCTCATTCGATTTATTACTAATCATGCTAAATGTCGTCCTTACAGGAAATCGCGCTCATTTCAGTTAGAATGGCATATCCAACTCCCCTCGATTGTACAGTATGATCCTTGGTATACAAAAAGTTTAATCTTCCTTATCTCCTGATAAACTTTCACAGTATATTCTTCTCTATATTTTTCACTACCAATCTTGTGCCATTACACAGACCATCAGTAGTGCAATAAGACCCCACTTAACGCTGTTTCGTTTAGCACTGTTTCGGTTTAACGCTCTTTTATTTGAAGTGTGGGATTCCCTGAAATATAGCACGCAGCATTAGGCTTTCCGATATCCGAAGCAGATTATCTGTGTTTCTTCTTTTCAGCGGTATTATACGAAAGTATTTTCATCGTTTCAAACATTTGTTGACGTTATTGTAAGTATAAATTTATATAATATAACGATTGCTATGAGTGAGTGAATATTAACGTCTCACTGTTCAGCTACACAAAGGCCTTTGGCGACGAACCTCGTAATTTTGAACCATGGTCAATAACGATTGCTATAGTGACAAATATTATGATTTTTAGTTTTTATCATCGGTGATAATAAAAAACAAAAACAAAAATACAGCATGAAAAAAGCATTTCACTAGGAACTAAAATGCAAGTGCTTAGAAGATTAGATACTGATGAACGTCAATCTCAAATTGGTGCTGCATTGAATTTGGCAACTTCAACAATAAGGATCATTCTTAAGAATAAAGAAAAAATACTGTCATCGTTAACTGCAATTACGACAAGCTCTGCAACTAGAATTACCCGTTTTAGAAGTAATACAATAGAGAACATGGAAAAACGACTTTCTATATGGATTGACGACGAAATTGAACGCAAAATGCCATTACGCCAATCTACCTTCTGGATAAAATGGCAGAAAATTGGAAACACAGAAGAGACTGAATGATCTGAAATGTAAACATACAGACTTAGAATTTTATTTATTTTTATATGCATATTCGTTTATTATGTTTCTATATTTTAAGAAATAAATTTTTGTTTTATTGTTATAAAAAACATTAATAAGTTTAATGGTAAAATACCTGACCAATTTTCTACCCATCTTCCCCAAACCCCATTATTTACATGATGTGATAACCTCGTTTAACGCTGTTTCATATTATGCTCTACTTTGATGGAACGTATGCCCAGCGTTAAGCGGGTCTTACTATACATATATTTTTTTTAATAGCATGACAGTACAGCCGAATTTTAAATTTAGTTTAGTGAGTAAGGTTCTCGATTGAGTTAATGATGATAGATATATAGGAGGATATTGTATCAAACACCCTCCTGAATTTCCCCATCTTCGCCAAAAAGAGAAAGGGTTTAATCAATAGAAATGCATGTTACAATATCACCTGGTAATCTTGTAAAAATAGAAGTATTAATTTTTTTCTCATCGTCATTTCGAGCAGCTAATATTACTCCATTACTCATTTGTTTCATTGTAATTTCATCAAGATACATTTTTATGACAACATGTCTACACAAAAAATTCATTTGGTGTTTCTAATTTCTTTATTTTGTTTTTTCCAATAATTTGTAACCATAATATTGAACAACACTTGCTGCTTTTTTATTGTTGTTTTCGTTTGTAAGATAGTAAATAAATTTCATTCAATGTCACGAAAAACTCTGTTTATGTATAGCTAGAAAAAAGCTAAGTAAGCTATTATAATTAAAAAATCTACCAAATTTATAGTTAATTTAAATACTTTCCCTCTCCTTATAATCTTTCTAACTAATAAAACAGTCTCTCTTAAAATTCAATGATTTATTTTATTATTAATTTATTCATAAATGTAAAATTCCGTGGTACAATGTTTTGTTATTTAATTGAATATCCGTTAAATGCGTTAAAAATTCCCAACACCTTCTATCATATGCAAACTATAAATAAATGCGGAATATTGTCAGCATTTATACAATCCATAATAAACAAATTTTTTGTAATCATTGTCATTGTAAAGTATTTGATTTGTCAATATTTTTTTTTTCTAAATCCATAAATTAAATATAACATTCTCTTCCTAATGTGTTCCCCCCCCCCTCTTTTTTCTATTGCTGCTTATACTTGTAGAGATTTGGCCAATTGTGCCTTATTTTTATAAATCATATTCTAGTATCCAAAACACAATATTTTAATATATAAGTTTGCTTATACTAATTACAAAATATTTCAATAGTTATAAATCACATTTTATTTTATCTTAAGAGGAATTTTTTAAAATCCATTTGGTCTGTAAGACGTTGCGTGATATTTAATTCTTTTTATTTACCTGCCTAACGGGAAGTAAAAATGTACGTGCAAATTTCGTTGTTAAAAAAGTGCCTCCTCATCCATTTTTGATGTGAGTGCACGCAATATTGCATCCACCATTGGATCTAACAAAACTGCGTGCTAAAATCAAGAAAGTATATATTTGTTCTTGTAACTTCCATACAGGAATATATAAGCAGGGATCATTTGGAGTGAAGAACATAACACTTAGTCCATCTAGAACTTTGGACATGCGCCTTCATATATAACTGTGAACTCTTATTTGCATAACGTGTCATCTTGAACTTCCTAAGCAAATTCATAATGTCTAAAGAAAAAAATATCTCAAAGTAAACAAATCAAAACAATTTTGAAGTAAAACTTACGTCTTGGCTACTGCTTACATGTATGCATGCATATGCTTATTTACACTATGGAATATCAAGAATTTTCTTAAATAAAGTTATATTTCTAATCAATCAGTCAAGAAGTAAATAACTCAAAGAGGGATTTTAACAAATCTTAACATTGTTGAAATAAAACGGGCCACATATATATATAAAATATATCATATACTACACTGATGTAAATCAAACTTAATGCTTAAGTAATATATAGAATAATTACAAGACAGCTCAGTTGATGGTAAAAAGACCACAATAATACTTAATACATTAGCAAACTGTAAGATTTAGAATTAAGACTGCAGGTTTAAACGTGTTAATCTAAAGCGCCAATCTTCCTTACATTTTTTCAGAAAAATTTGGTTTAATAAATAAGATAGGAAGAGATAGATAAATAAAATTTTATTTTTAGTAAAACTAAAAATATGAAGAATCGAAATATTACATTATAAAGTGTGTAATCTATGTATTTAGATTTAAGTAATAAATATTATATAATATATATGTACAATGTGTGACACACACACAAAAAAAAAGACTGGTCCAATTGTACTTACAGAATCAGTTTTTGTGACATCACATTCAAAATAGTAAGCACCCTTCAGCATTCACAAACTTCTGCATTCGGAGCTGCCATTGCTGGTAACAGTTCTAGAACTAGATTTTGGGGAGGCCCGTTTTTGCCTGAATCTCTTTAACTGAGGTGAAATGGACTTCCTTTAAGAAAAATTCAACTGCAGGAAATAAAAAAAAGTCTATTGAAGACAAGTAAGGTGAATAAGGAGGATTCCTTATCACAATAATGTTTTTGCTGGTCAGAAAAGGCTTGACAATGTGAGCAGGTCCATTTTCCTGGTGCAAGAGCTATCCATTACTACAACAACTCTTGGCTTCCCCCACCCCCCACCCAATTTTTTCAAGAAGCCTTTTATTACTGCAACGTAGTAGGGTTGATTAACAGTCTGATGGTTGAGAACCCACTCAATCACTGTAATTCCACAGATGTCGATGAAGATAATTTACATTGTCTTAAATTTCAATTCTGACATGTGTGCTTTTTGGGGTTTTGGCCATCGACTGCATTGACTGAAGCTTACTTTCCGGGTCAAAGGTAAAAATCCGTGTCTCATCATACGTCAAAACCGATGCCAAAAAATTTGGCTCGTTTGCAATGTGTTCTAATGTGTCCACTCACACGTCTTTACTGCAATTACTTTGGTCATCGGACATAGCTTCTGGAACGACTTTCACACAAATCCTCAATTGTAATTCGTCAGTTAAAATGCATCAAATAATTTCCCTATCCAAATTAAACAACTCTGTCTCACAGCACAAACACTTATTCTTCATCACCCCTTATCACATCCCGAACTTTGGCAATTTTTTGGTCGATAGTCACTCAAATTGGGTGACGAGCATGTTCAGAATTTTCCATACTGTCCCTTCCCCATAAAAACCGCTCATGGGATTCGAATACACATGCAAGAGACAAAGTTTTTTCTGCATAAAACTCAATGAATATATGAAATGGTTTCGTAACTGATTTCTTAAGTTTCACAAGAAACCTGATGTTGATTTTCTGTTCAGTTTTTACATTAGACATTTTCCCGGTGGAATTCATTAGTACGAGTTCACTCAATGCCGCAGTACTTCCAACTGGTGTGGTAGGTTTGATAGAAACTATCCCGATGGATAGACGAGTTATGTGGAGGGACGTTACCAAAAAAGCTGTTGCCAACTCCACTCTTTTTTCAAATAACACACGGTTTCATTTTTTAAGTCACATCTCGTATATATTTATATGTTTGTTTGTGTGTATAGTTGTAGTAGTTGGCGTGCAGAATGTTTTATTTTTTCTTATCTTTTAATTCCATTTGCAAGGTTGTATTTGTAACGGTTGTTGTTATGATGAGGAATTTTTTTATAAGAAACATCCTCTTAAGTAGCATTCAATATTTATTGATGTAGAACATTTCAAACAGTGAACATAAAAATAGACATCACAACTCAGAAAATCAAACACGGGCTGCAGCGAGCTAAAACGTGATGGTTAAAAAGTAAAGTCTTTTCCAGTATTTCAAAGCTGTTTATAGAAAGTGGCAACATGAAGCCTTGAATTTCACGTGTTTTCCGATAAAGTAGCTTGGTGGAAGGATATTGTATGATAGAAAATTATGTAAGTTTTCTCTCTCTTCAAAAACTCGGAGCTGTTAATCTTCAAGAGACATCGTTACAATGATTCCCACTTGGTGGGCTGCTAATAATTAATTATTTTCGTGAGATGCCTGATTGGTAAGTACCATTAAAAATTTAAAAAGTTATAAAGATGAAATTAAAAAAAAATACATATATATATATATAATTTTTATTTCCATTCTTTTTATACTTTTGTTAAGTGCTACATTTCAGCCCTTCACATGATTTAAATCTGCATTAGGGACCAGAATCTGGCAATAACTTATTTATTTCACTCAGATTTAGCGCGAGCTTTGCATTTGTAAGTGCAACTTTTAGGTAAGTTACCTCTATCTTGTAATGGATTTAGATATTCCTATCCATTATTTTCTATTGGTTTTTGCTCAGTGTTATTTACATAAAGGGGGAAGGTTGGCTGGCCAAAAAACATGTTTAACCCCAGTTTTATATAAATTATTTTATATATTAGCTGTGCTAAGTCAGCAATGT
>BMAV01000064.1:0-15012 GCA_019973955.1 Trichonephila inaurata madagascariensis | reverse complement strand
TATCCACAATATATTAATTTAATACAGACAAACATATATATATAGTAACAACAAAGCAAATTTTTTTTTAATACAAATTAAAAGTTTTTTTTAAATTTTCAAATATTTTGATAAAAGAGAAGAATTTAATTTCAATATATTATAAAAGTTCCTCATTGGGAGAGTCATGTATATGCTTCTATATTCAGAAATATTGTTATTAATTATATACAACGTAATAAATTTCTGGTGTCAAAAAAATCAGAAATAATAAATAACTATATAAACATTTTACTAAATATTGCTTAAATCAGAAATACCCAATTAATTTTATTCATAGTTATATGAATAAAGCTATTCAAAATAGTTAGGATTAAAAATTCTGAGATTGATAATATAGTTTATTTCTATAAACTTAAGTATTTCATTGTTATAGTTATATCTCCATAATCTAATATTAAATAAAATTACTTATTATTATTTTATTCACATTTACTCTAGTGTTATTAAAGTTATGCTATAATTTGCAACTCTTATTAAATTTTTTATTTCCATTCTTTTATACTTTTGTTAATACTACATTTCAGCCCTTCACATGATTTAAATCGCATTGGGGTCCAGAATCTGGCAATAACTTTTTTTATTGCATCCAGATTTAGCTCGGGCTTTGCATTTGTAAGCAATTTTGGAAAGTTACCTCTATCTTGTAATGGTTTTTAGATATTCCTATCCATTATACTTTCAATAGGTTTTTGCTCAGTATTATTTATATAAAGGGGGAAGGGGTTGGCTGGGCAAAAAACATGTTCAACCCCACTTTTATATAAATTATTTTATATATTAGCTGTTCTAAGTCAGCAATGTTTATAATACTGCAGCATCCATTTTAAAATTTTTTAATCTGGGTTTACCCTTTGTCCTTCATTGGGGGGATTTTTCCTACTTCTATGTTTTTTTCGAATGTGGTTGTTTGATGTTATCTCTTTTTTGTAGAGAATAAGCCTTATATATATTTTGTAGAGAGTAACCCAATTGTGGAATTGAAAAAAAAGGGTCCAAAATTTTTCAATTTTTTAAAAAAAATACTTTATATTCATCCATTCAAATTTAAATCCCTTTTTTTTCAACTTTTTGAGTGGATGACACTTGATTTAATAAGTTATTTTTAAATATTAGTTTCACAAATTTAAAAATTAAAAATGAATAAATAGTAACAAAAAAAAAATAATAGTCCAAAAAATGTATAGAAAGGGAAAATCATCCGCTGTGCCCCTTCGCAGCGCTTTCCCCTTCTAAAAAAGGTCGGGATTCGAATCCATCGTTGGTTCAAATGCATATACATTTTGTATTAATTGCAACTTTTTTAAAAAAATGTAAAAAAAAAAAATTTTTTCTTTGTTGACTTAAGAAAGGGGAATTGATTTTTTATATTCCAGACCATAGAATTTTTCCCCAAGATGGGGATTCCGATTAAAATAATTTTTTTTCTCCACGGGAAAAGCGATCGACCTTACTGTATTTGAAATTTTGTTAAGAAGATATTTTTTTTTTCAGTTCTCCAACATTTCAAATTCTAAAAAAAAAAAAAACCTTTTAACCAAACTGAACGGTAATTTTTTATCCCACTAAATTTAATTGAAAAATTTGGTTTAAAAATTTATTTTAAAAATTTAGGGTTTCTTTCCGTTTTAACGGGCACGGATCCTTTTTTTAAAAACCCAAAAAACTTAAAGGAAAGTTTTTCCCCCAAAAATTTGAAAAAACCCCATTTCTTTTTCCTTTGGGCCTTTTCCCTTCTTTTTGCCCCTCTTTAAAATTTTTTTAAAATTTTTTATTGGTTGCGGAATCAAAAAAACTTTCACCTTTATAGCCAATTTCAACTTTTTTCCTTTTTGGGTTTTTTCCCAAAATTTGGGAAAGTTTTTTTTTTAATTTGGAAAAAGAATTTTGGCCCCCTTTTAAACCACCCTTTAAACGGTTGGTAGGGAATTTTTCTTTAAAAAATGTTTTTCCGGGTTTATTTGGGCCGCGGAAAAGGGGAAGCCCAAAAAGGCCCAAAAAAACCCCTTTTTCTAAACGGTTTTTAATTTTGAAAACAAAAAACAAAAATTTTATTTTTTTCCCAAACTTTTTTTTGGTTGTCTTTTACAGGGGGGTTCTTGGTTTAGGCTTAAAAAAGGCTTTTCGGCCTTTTTCTTAAAAATTTGGGTTCTTTATCGGAACCCTAGTTTTTTCATTTGGGTTGTAAGGGGGGGGGTTTTTTCCAGGATAAAGGGGAACTAAAAACCCATTTTAAAATGGGTGCAAACATTCCTTTTGCGATTCCCGGTATTGAAATTTAATTTGGGAAATTAAAAGGAAAAAAAAATTTCATTTTTTTTTGTTTTGCCAGGAACCCCAAATATCCCAATTTAAAAAATAAACTTTTAAATTTTGGGGGGGCCTTTTGGGAACTTAAAGGGCGGGAATTTAAAATTGAAAAAAAAATTTTAAAAAAAAATTAAACTTCCCAAAAAAATTTTCCTGCTTAAAAAAAAATTTGGACCCAATTTAAACCCAAATATTTAAGTTTCCCAAGAACCAAATTTAAAAATTTTCCAGGTAGGGGGCCCCCAAAAATTTTAAAACCTGGGGGCCCCCATTTCGAAAAATCCCCCAAATTTTAAAAAAACACAATTTTTTGGGGTTTTAAAATTAATTTTTTTTGCGTTTTTTCTTTTCCCCCCGGGTTTTTCCGTTTTAGGGGGGGTTTTGGTGGGGGGGGGGAAAAAGGAATAAAAAAAAGAAAAACCCTCGGGAAATTAAAACTTCAAAAACCCCTTCTTAAAGGCCCCCTTTTTTTGTTTCCTTTGTTTTGGGAATTTTTTGGAAAAAAGCAGGCTCATCGGAAAGCAATGGGGAATAACGCTTTGGCTGGGCAAACGTTTTTGCCCCAAAGGTTTGAAAAAACTTTGACTTTTTTTCAAAAAATTATAGTTTGCAATTAAAATACTTTTTAATTGGGAGGGGACGATGAAAATTTTTTCTTTTTTTTGTTTAAAAAAGGAATTTAAAATATAAAACCCCTTTTTTTCCCTTTAAAAATTTCCCCAAATAAAAGTAAAATTTTTAAATCCCCAAAGAGGAAAAACCCCCTAAAATTGGTAATTAGAAATCTGCTTTTTCCCCAAAAGGGAAAATAAAGGGCCCAAAAAAGCCCCAAAAATTTTGAGTTTTCCAAAATAATTTTTTTGGAAGAGATAAATAGGAAAAAAAATCCAAAAAAAATTGGGTTTTGGGGTTTCTTTGTTTTGGTTCTTTTGGAGAAAAATTGTTTGAATTAAAAAAAAAAATTTTTACGAGACAGACTAAAACCCTTTGAATAGTTATTTTTATTTAAACAAATTTTTTTCCCCTTTTGGGGGGTAAAAAAAAGTAAGTCTTTTTGAAGAAAAAAAATTTAATTAAATTTGAATGGGTTGAAAAACTTTAATTTTGCAATCAAAATTTTTAAAAATTTTTTAACCCAAACTCAGTTCAAAATATCAAAAATTGAATTTAGGGTTTTGTTTTAAAAAGAAAGGTTTAAAATTTTAACTTCTCCAGGTTTTTATTTTTTTTTTTTTTAATTAATTCCAAATTTTCAAAAAAATTCCAAAAAAGAAGATAATGCTTTAAAAAAATTTAAAAACTTTCTATTTTAAAAAAAGAAATTTCAGAAAATTGAAGGTGAAGAATGGGGTAGGATGAGGGGGCAAAAATAAAATCTTAAATCAGGGTGCAAACGGGGTTTTTGGGGGCCCGTGGTTTTTTCCAACGGCTTTTTTGCCCCCGGCCAATTTTTCCTGCCTTTATTTACGAAAAAGCAATTTTAATGGGGTTTTTTGACGGGGTAAAGTTTAAAGATCCCGCGTCTTCACCCTTTGGAAAAAAAATTTAAAAATCTTAGAATTTGGTTTGGAAAAACTTTTTTTTTCCCAAAAGGGTTTGGTTTTTTTGAAATTTTAAAAATTAAATAGAAACCGGTCCCCGGAAAGGCAAAAGGAAACCCAAAATTTCGGTTTCAAAAATTTGGGCAAAATTTCCCTTAAAGGTGGATGCCCCCAAAAATTTTTTTTCCCCCCTTTTTAAAAACACCCCAAAAATTGGGTTCAATTTTTTCCGGGAAAACCTTTGGGGGTTTATTTTTTAAAAGGAAAAAAAGGTTTTTTAAAATATTCGGGGGGGGGTTCATTTGGAAAGTTTAAAGTTAAAAGAGAACCAAATTTTAAATAAAAAAAGATAGAAGCAAAAAATTTTCGGGGGTGTCGGGACGCAAACTTTAAAATTTTTTTGTATTTTTCTTTTATTAAATTTTGGGGAAATTAAATAAAATCTTTTCCAAAGTAATTTTATTTATTTTTTTTTTTTTTGTTTAAAAAATTTAAAACCTTGGGCTTGGGGGTTAACCCGTTTTCCCCTTGTTGGAAAGGGAAAATTAAAATAAAAAAAGCCTCCCTTTTTATATATATTCCAAAACACTGGGGTTTTTTAAATTAATGAGTAAAAATTAAAAAAAAAATTGTAGAAAAATCCTTCCTTAGCCGTTTTTTTTTTAACAAATTTTTTTTGGGAAAAAAAATGAAAGGAATTTAAGGGACTTTTTTAAATTTGAAAAAAAAAGGGGGTTTTTTAAAGGGGTTGGATTTTTTTGTTAGTTAAACCTGATTAAACTAAAAAGGGGGGAGGGTTTTAAAAAAAGACCAAAACTACATGTATAAAAAAATTTTTCTTTAAAAGGGCAATTTTTAAAAATATTAAGAAATTTTTTCCCTAGGGGTTGTGTAAATGGAATATTACACAAATCCCTTTTTTCAAGTTTCCAAATTTCCTTTGGAATTTTTCCCCTTTTTTTTGTTTTTTTTTTTTGTTTTTTTATTTTTTTAAAATAAACTTTGAATTTTTTTTTTTTTAAAATCCCTTTTTTTTCTGGATTAGTTTGGGGTTATTGGGGGTTTTTTTAAAATATCTGTAAAAAAGGAAAAGGTTTTCCCAAAAAATTTTTTTTTTGAAAAAAAAACAATCCCTTTTCCGGAATTTTGAAATTTTTTATTTTTTCCGAGAATTCCTTTTTTCAATACCTTTTTTTTAATCGTTTGTTTAAATTTAAGACACAAAAAAAAAAAAATTTAATTTGGGCAAAAAAATTTTTTGAAAGTAAAAAAAAACATGGCTAAAACGGTTTAAAATTGGATGATTTGTTTTTTTAAAACGGGGCGTAAATTTAAATTAAGAATGAAAAAGGGGTACATTTTTTTAAAATTAAAGGGCGGAACCAGGACGTTCGTAATAAGTTTTTTGCCCCTTTTTTCTGTTTTAAAATTTTGGGAACTTTTAAATTTTTTTAAAAAGGAAGGGTTTTGGGGGGCCCTTTTTATTTTGGGCAGGGATTTGGTCGTTTTGGTAAAACCGGGGGCCCTTAAATTTTCCGGATATCTTTTTAAAATTTTCGGAAATATGAGGGTTTTAAAAAAAAATTTGGGGCTTCATTTTTTTTCTTTTTTGTTTTGGGCAAAAAATTTTAAAAAATTGGTTTTATGTCAACTTCTTAAAATCCTTTGGAAGGGTTCGGTTGGGGTAATTTTTTTAAAAAAAGGGAAATACAATTTTTAAAATTTTAAGAAATTTTCGGTTTGAATATTTTGGTCATTTTGTTTTTTCCAAATTTTAATTTAAAACGGGTTTTCGGGAAAGTGGGGTTTTTTTTTACAAAAGTTTAAAGGTTGGTTATTAAAACTTAAATTTGCTTTGAATTTAAGCTTTAAATCTTTAAACTTTTCCCTTAATTTTCTTCAAAAAGTTTCATCGGTCATTAAAAAATTTATGGGGGTTTAATGAAATTTGACAAAAAAAATTAGGGAAAATTGGTAAAATTTTTTAAAATAAGAAAAATTTTTGGCAAAAACCATTTTGGGGAAAGGGAAAAAAAAACCCGGGGTTTGTTAAAATTTTTGGGCCAAGGGGGAAAAACAAATTTTTTTGGGGGAATTTAGGGCGTACCAAAAAGGGCATGGGGAAAATGACGTTAAAAAAAGGCGGGTTTTGGTTAATTTTAATGATAGTCACATGATAAATCAGGGATTTTCCATTGATTCAAAATTGATATTAGACATACACTTGCTGTTCTACTTATAAAATTAAGATAAAATTTCAAATTATATAATTAAGTACAAATTTTCCTTTTTAAAGTTTTTTTAAAAATTTAAAAAAAAAAATTTCCTTTATACTTTAAAACCCCCAAAAATTGAGTGCATTTTGTTTACCTATTAATGTTGACAAATATGTACTTTTTAAAAGAAAGTTTCAGTGCAAAAGGTAAAAGTTGGCAACAGTGAAACTTATGAACTGATTGACTGGAAACACTTGCTTGCATTTATTATGTGACTATGACGTCACATGAATTTATAAACTAATTGGTTGGGAATACGTGATTTTAGTTAAAATAGGACTATGATTTCTTGTGAATTTAACCCACTAAAATCAATCAGGTAGTAGTAGAGAGCATGTAGCAGGGAATTAAAAAAAAAGTTTCGATAATTTACAATTAAAATAATTTAGAAAATTTGAAAGAAAAATAGTAATTGGAAAAATAAAAGCCGAAAAGGTTCACGAGTATGAAATTGTCAAATGTAATCCTTCGCATAGCCTTACAGTGACTTTTATTTATTTTGTAAAAAAAAAAAAAAATCATTGGTATAAGTAGTCAAGCTCATTTAATGAAGCTTCAGCAGTGAATCGATGTTTCTGAATTTGAAATTTCTGATTTGATATTAATTTATGTCGCACAGCGGGCCATACGAGGACCATTGATAACGGACCTCGTAATTTTAAACCACGGTCAAGTGACGAGGATTTCCTGAGCTACCCACCCCCCTTTTCCTAAGCTCATGAATTATATATAAACAAAAACATGGACTATTCTGGTATAAAACGTAACAGAACTTAGTGAAAAGTGACGAACAAATTTGAAAGATTAGCTTATTCTGCCGTCTATAAAAATCATTACGTGTCTTTAGTACGGTGATAAATTTAAATTTTCAACTATGAATAATGATTTCTGCCAAATACAAAGCAACACCAATTTACAGTAATTCACATATGTACAACATGTTATTAAAAAAAACACTCTATGATGGTTTGAGTAAGATGCAATTCTTCTGCGAATATTGTGTTTTGCTCGTGATAAATTTGACACAATAGTATCCAATAAAAACTCTTCTCCCTTTAAGTCAGATACGCCTTTTAAATTGTTCGTGTTTATCTGAAAATCACGAAATCCTTAACTGTGATAGTATAACGATATACTATGAAAGCCCTAACGTGTTCTTCCATCAACCTTTCATTGTTAAATTAAGGCAGCTCGCATGACAAGCAACTTGAAAAGTCGACCATTATGTTCTATGTAGCAGAATAATACAATTATTCTTGAATTACATAACGATCTTAAATACTATTTTTAGGCATGCTGATTACTCACTCAGTTATAATAACACTAAGTATACGATAAGTAAGATTAATATTATATTCAGTAAGTGATTGTAGTTTCAAGGCTTTCGTGTGACATGCTTTTAGGAAAATATAATTGGACACGAAGTGGCTTTTGTATCAGAAATGCCGACTTAATCATTGTGGGATTGTAAATTCGAAATCGATTCGGTTTGAAATTAGGAATGTAATAATGAGGAAGAGTTATATTAAATGAGGGGATCTTATAAATGCTTTCTTTATAAAAAAAAATTCAATTTTAAAACTCTCACAAAGGCTGGTTTGCTGTGAACACTACATTTTGTGAAAGTACCGTCCTTCTTTTCCGAAAAAAAGGTGAAAAAATTTGCTTTATTAACATTTTTCTGAATAGTTTTGAAGCGATGTTAATAAAACCTTATTTTATAATCAATCATATCAAATAAGAAAATAAGTTCTTTAATCTAATTATTACTAAGAATTAACTAAATAGCTTCTTTACAATGATTATAGCATTTTCATATAAGCATTTATGTTAGTGAACTCTGTCTGGAACATATTATATAATCATCATAAAATATATATTGTATGCTGGAAAATGTATTAAATTTTATCAAACTCTATTTTTAGAAATAAATATTGAGTCAAAAAACAACTATAACAAACAGAAAATATATAAAAAGTTAGGCTGTGTTTAACATTTTTCCTTTCATTAAAAGTATTCTAAAAACGACACTATAGAATACTTAAAGTTTTGGATGAATTCTTTAGAAATAATATATGAATCTTCTTTGAAATTTATATCTAAAAATACAACTTATATTTAATACTGATAAAAGTTTTTTTTTTTTTGAAAATCTCAAATATCTTTTCTGTCTTTTAAGGATGATAAATGGGGAGATAATTAAATTTTCCGATTTCTTCCTGGTATGCAGCATTAAAGTCACAATAAATTTTCCATAATGTTTTCGGAAGTAATAAAATAGAAACATTTAAAATTGATTTAACGAGAATATTTAGGAGCAGCTAAAATTTTTGTGACTTTTTGAAATGCTCCAATAATAAGCTCATAATGTTCTTATTCTTTAAAATCGTTTATACATTTAAAGAAAATTATTTATAAACATGAGAAAAAAATACTTTGGAATAACTATTTAATCATGTAATTATTATTTTTTTGTAATTGCAGAAAGTAGAAAAATATTCTGAAGTTAAACCTAATTAACTTTAAAAAGCAAAATTAAAATTAAATTATGATTTATTTTTTGTTAGAGTTTTGGCAAGAGTTGTTATTTTTACAAACATAATAAATTAAACATTACGTTAGAAGAAAATAATTTTAGAATACAGTCGAAAACTACTATAAAACAAGTAATATAATTTTTTTTTACAGTCAATTCCTCTCTCTACTTAGATCAACAAAGAAACATTTTATTTTTTAGTTACTTATTAAATAGTTACAATTAATAAAAATATGTATATACATATGACAGAGAGTCACAATATTAAGTGGCAAAATAGAAAGCTATTTTCCTTGCAATTTTCCATTATCCTTTTTATATATTTTGTTGGACTATTATTTTTGTTTGTTATCATTTATTCATTAATTAAATTTAATTTTTCCAATAAAATAGTATAGTAAAAAGAAATCACATTCTCAGAAATTAGGCCATGCCTGGTAGGATTCGAAACCCCGCCCTTTGGATCAGAAGTCTAACGCGCTATCCATTACGCTACAGGGACACAACGAGCAATTTTCCTTTTTATATGTGGTGTTGGACTATTGTTTTTGTTACTATTTATTCATTAATTAAATTTAACTAATGAATTAATGTTTGGAAAAACTGTATAACTATCAAGGCCCCCTACGAGTTTAAAAAAAAATGTATTGAACTTGATGGATAAATAAAAAATATTTTACTAAGGATTGAAAATTTTGAACAAGATATATATATATATATATATATATATATATATAAAAGAGAGAGAGAGAGAGAGAGAGAGAGAGAAAAAGATTTGCTTGGTTAAAAAATTTTTGCTTTTTGAAATTTTTTTTTTTATCTATTTTAATTTTTTTTCAAAAAACAGTACAATAGCCTAAGAGGAGCCCTTTTCTTAGATCCTTCCTTCTAAACTGCTGTTTGTAAAAGTAACACCATGAAGGAATATCAAATTAAATGAAATTTAATGCACAAACGACTTGTATTAGTACACATAAATAGAAATTTTAAAAAAAAAAAAAAAAACAATAATAAGTCCCGGGAAATCAGTAAATTTTATTTTTTAAATTTAAATTTTTATTAATTATTAAATTGTATTAATATTTTTCATCCACCACGCGTTGCAATAAGTGTTGCTATACGACGTGGCATGGAGACAAACAGTTTTTTGAATATCTGTTTTGGAAGAGAACCCATGTTGCTAGGGGCGCAGAAAAAATTCGTCCTTTGAAGGCAGGACGCGGATCAGAGTGAGACGCCGCCCAAACCAAACCCACACCGTGCTCAATAGCCGAATATCCGGCGAATAAGCAGTTCGGAAGAAGTTGATGTGTTGGGTGAACAGAAACTGAACAGTCTTTGCAACATGTGGGCGTGCATTATCCTGCTGAAAGAGAGTACTAGGATGCCTTGAGGAAGGGAACGATTTGGGCTGTAGCAATTTGAATTCGTAGCAAATTGATCGTCCATGATACGAAATCGTCCCCCCAAACCAAAACCCCCGGCAGAGCGCACAAAAATTTTTTAAACGGGGGGTCCGGGGTCGAAAGTCCACCTTTTTGGTATCATGCTCCAATACCCCCACAACATATTTTTTGATTTTGTAAATTTTTGGGAAAAAAAACGATAAAAATTAATTTTGAAAAAATTAGCGTTAATTAATAAAATTAATTATTAATAGCAAATAAAAATTTTTTTTTATGAATATATAAAGGATTATAACCAATCGAGAAAAAAAAAATTAAAGGGTTGGGGGGGGCCCTTAGGACACGCCCCTTGTGTGCGCCATAACCCCAGGTGTTAGGCCACTATGTCGGATAACGCACAATGGAAGGAAATTCACCGGCATAGCGTCAACGCGAATGTGGCCATCAGGGTCCCACAAATTGAAGCGTGATTCATCTAAAAGACAATTTGGGTAATCAGATTGCCGGTGTTTGCTCATGAGCCCATTCGACGCAGCCCACGCTGAGTTTCCGTGACGGAGATCCTGTATAAAGGCACCCTTTTACGCAATCCACGTGCAGCAGACGTCGACGAATTGACAAAGTCGACATTAGAGCACCTGTAGCAGATACCAACGTGCTGCCAACTGCTTAGAAGCTTATATCTTTCACCACAGCAGGTGTCGATCGCCGCGAGCTGACGTCACCTTCGTCGTCCACGCCAGTTTTTTGAGTTGTTCGGTGCCGTCGGTCTACCGTTTTTTAAAAACCCATCACTGGCTGTTCCGCTACACGAGCCCTTTGCGCGACAGAAAAAATTCTCCTTCGAAAGGGCCCATAATTTTCCCCCTGCAAACCCATGTTGTTGGAAATTCTCCTTTTTTCGACGGGGAGGATACTTAGGTCTCACTAAACGTTCGCCACTCACAAATAATGATTTATTTTCAACGTCCCGCTACAGCCTTCTATTTATACGCTTTCACCATCAGTGCAGAGGGCGCTGCGCATGCGCGGTGGCTCAGATACCTTACTATTTTACGTAACATCCTATAATTGCTGTTTGCTGCAAAGTTCATTTGATTCTGATGATTCCTTCATGCTGTTGCATTTTTTACAAACGGCAGGGTATCTCCGTTATTTTTATATGTAGTCTCATCAATCGCCGTGCATTAAATTCAGTGGACAACCAACTTGTGTTGACCACTTTTGCAAACTGAGTGTTTGTTATTTGTACAATGACGCATGATAATGTTTTTGTTGATCCTTTGTTTACCTTTCTTCACCTTACATTTTGATTAAAGATATATATTTGCAGCAAATATTTACTTGATACGCTTGGTTAAAAGCCAATTAACCAGTTCAGGTGCAATTTCTTCTCTCCTCACACACGTATTTACCTTCTGTCATGTATATTCACCCATATCATTCTGTCTTTTGGGTGATCGGCTTATAGAGGATCTATTGTATTTTTGTATTGGTAAATTGATTTCATATAGCTTATATAGCAATTTCTCAAATGTATTTCAGGAAAATAAAAGATATTTCCTTATAAAATGAGCATAATTTCTCTTCTGAAATCAGTTATTTTCTTTCAAAATTGTTATAAAATGCAATATTGTTATGAACTGCTATGTGTAATTGCTACTATTTTTTTGTGAAAACAATGGTCTGATGTTTTGATACCATCATTCTGTAGAGGATATTCTTATTAAAAATACCTGTGTATCTTTTTAAAATTTCCTTTTAAGATTATTTTAAATTTGAAGAATCATTTCGAAGAAATTAAGCCTTAAAATTATGGCGAAGATATACATAGTGATTGTTATGTTCCCCCCTTTTCCAAAAGCAAAAAACATTTAAAAATGCTATAAGTTCTTAAAAAAATTTTAAATTAAAATTTTTTTTTTTCTCTATTTTGACTTTTCTTTGCAAGAAATCTGAAGATCATTTCCCAAAAATCTAAAAGGAAAGAACAGTTTTTTAAAAATTGCCAAAGCACTGTGTATCATGGGGAATATGTTCGTTTTAAGATTTTTATGAGTTTTTTTTTTAAAGAAAAAAAAATCAAAATGATGTACAAGCATTTTTTCTAAAAAAAAATGATTTTCCTAGTATCTATTATTGAGTGAATATTAACGTCGCACTGTTCACGAGGGTTTGGGCGACGGACTATGTAATTTTTTAACCATGGTCAATGACGTGGATGACACCTGGCTGGCACCCCCCCCTAACTACCACACCAATGGGAGGACGTTTGAGCCCCGACAGATTTAAAATGCATTGCCCTCTAAAGGCGGGTCTTTTGCGGTACTGGGTGAACTCGTGACATGGCCAGCCACTATCCGATACCTTTACCACTCGGCTACTTCCCACTGTCTTTTTTAACAAAGTGAGTTGGGTTAAAAAAATTGAGACAGATGCAAAAAGAGACAAATAAATGAAACTCAAGGTTTAAAAAATTATATCTTAATTATAGGTAGGCTAGTGAAATATGAATCCTAAGCGTGGGAAAACCATTAAAAAAAATTTCCCTTAAAAAATTTGAAAGATGGAGGGAGATAGAAAAAATAGGTGTATATTATAAAATTATCTTTGGGAAAAATCTTTTTCGGCACTAAAATTATACTTTCTGAAAAACTGGTAATTTTAAAATAAGATGTAATAAATTGGGATGAGGTCTAGACATAATTTTGTAAAAATTTTTGCATGCTTCATTAAGAGAATTTTTCTAGAATCCTTTAAAAATTTAACTTTAAACTAATTGAGGAAATAGACTATTTTTTGTGTTTTAAGAAAATAATTTTAGTGCTAATATAGATTTTTTTTTTAAAATTACATTATAACCTATTATCCTGTTATTACAGGACTGGACTCTGGTCAATTAATAATTTTCAGTATTACTTCTAAAATTCCCATATTTTCTTTTATGTCTAAAACATTTTTTGTATAAGGTGCATCTCAATATTTAGTGTAAACTTCTGGGAAAAAAAAATTTAAATCTTTTGAAAATTGGTTAGTTTATAATAAATATAATTATATTCGAAAAAATTGAACGTATTAATAAGTAAGACTGTAATAAATTTAATAATCGGATGATGGGGTTTTGCAGTTAAATTGGGATTCCCATTTTATGACTTTTAAATCACAGCACAATTAATTATTCTTTTGCTAGTTTTACACAAAAAATACTTTTTGTCATCAAGGTACTGGTATTAAGAAAAATACTTCAACCGAACCGAATGAAAAAAAAAATTCATTTTGGTGTAATATACTCATAAAATTATTACGATTATATAATTTCAAAAGAAAAAATCAAATACATCCAAATTCTTGATTGCAGGACATAAACTAATATTTTTGCAATGAAAAGAAACTGATGTCACGCTCACCCAAATAATAGGATTTTGTTTTTGAAATGTCACGACTTAGAAGATTGTTGTTTTGTCTTTTGGTTCTCTCTCTCATTTTATCAAATAATTTTTTTTATCTCTATGTATAACTCTATATTCTTGGGGGATTTAATTTCGTTGGTGTTTCAAATGAAATTAAATACACAATTTCAAATAAAGGGCTTAGCATGTAATTCCGTTTTATGCTTTATCGTGACTTGTAGAAAGTGAATTCATAAGCGTCCATTAGGCATCCATTTAGTAATTAAAAAAAAAAAAAAAAGGAAAATGATTATTTGTTTTATTACGTATGAAAAGGAAAATTTGTGCTTTTCTTAGGAAAAAATTTGGAAGAATATTGCTTCGAATGAAAAGGAACTTTTTTGTTGTGCTAATTTTAGTAAAAAGGATTATTTTTGTCATAATAATTTAAATTATGACAAAATGTGGGCAAATGAAAGTGCAGAAGAACTTTTAAAAAAATCAAGGGAAAAAAAAAAAAACCAAAATTGCAATAGTAGTTTCAATTGAGAAATGGTAATTTACTATGGTAATTTGCTCCCCAGATTTTTAAAAATATCTACGAAAAGGAATTTTAAGTGCATCTTCCGCTGGGAAATTCGCAGTTGGGAAAAAAAAAACCGTAAAATCCAGCATATAACGCCCACTTTGAACACAAAAATAAGATCGAAATTTACGGGGCGCGTTACACGCCGGGTATAAAATGAGAAATTTAAAAAAAAAAAGAAAAAAGATGAGCATAGAAAAAATTACACTTCTACGTAGATCGAAATACTGTTTATTTAAAATGAATGACATTCTTTTTGAACTTAAAGGGTTGTAGTTCTAGAAGAATAGCCCCCCCCAAAGCTTGAATAATACCTGGATTAAATGACTACAAACACAAAGAGCATTGTACACGTATATTACAGGTTTCTTCGTAAAAGGAGGTGCGCGTTATACGGCGAATATACCTCTAAAAAACAAAATTACAGCTTGAAAGTCTAGATGCACGTTATACGACGGATTTTACGGTAGTTAAAGATAACGGTTATACATTTACGTGGAACCTTAGAGAAAGCTCTATTATCCACTCTTCAGAATTAGTTGAAAAATGAAAAAATTTTTTGAACTTACATATAAACAGAAAGTAGTCAACAATGAGTGCAGCGCAGCAATGTTGGTGGAGGGGTGAGTGGGAAACCACTTTCCCAGTTTTATTAGTTTCTGTTTCACTTTCGAAGGAGAGCGAAAAGAAAATGATTTCACATCTCCATGACAACCCCAAACCCATCTTTTTAACCAGCTGCCACATCTCAACGGAACGAGGAGAGAAGGGATGAACTTTTAATATAAAGGATTAAAGAAAATATTTTTAAGTCTGTTACTCGTTACCTCTTAAATGACTTTGGGAGTTCTTTAACGAAATTTTAAATATCCATTGGGAAAAAAGTAAGAAATTGTAAAAAAGTTTAAAAAAAGATCATGAGGGGGGGA
>BMAV01000063.1:0-42264 GCA_019973955.1 Trichonephila inaurata madagascariensis | reverse complement strand
CTAAAAATTTTTTTTAAAAAAATTGCAATATTCATTGTATTTAAATTTTGACCTTCCTCAAACTTAGCTTATAATTCCAAATCTGTTAGATTATTATACTTATTTAATGAAAAATTAATATTCATATTCTCTACCTCCATTTTATTGTTTGGGTGAATGTAATCACCCATTTTTCTTCCCCACCCCAATACTAAATTTTTGTATTTTTACACTCTATCTTGTGTAAGTACTAAAAAATCTTACCCGGGAAGATAGAAGAAAAGATATACTAAATAAATTTAAAGAGAAAAAAATCAAAACGGTCTCACCGCTTCGAATCCGCTTGAAATGATTCCTATCGGTAACCTTTCAGCCGAATCAGAAGTTCGATAACAAACACACCCACCGTAAATCTCCTTCGAATGGTGGAAAATTATTCTTCGCAACCAAACAGTTAAAGTTGCGATTCTCACACACAATCGGGTTTGCGTTCTAAATAAAGACCATCGAATGTGTCAGTTATCTAATTGGTTTGTTAAAGAAAAGGGGAAAAAATCTTAAAGAAATCTTATCTTAAAGAATGACAGGAAATTCGCATTTCACAAAGTCTTCATGCAGCGTGACTGCCGTCTGCTATTGACATCGGGGTTCAAATACCTGCTGTTGTCACAACTTGAATCAGTAGGTGAGTGAGTGTCTATCAACGTTCTACTACAGGGGTGTCCAACCCAAATGACCTTGTCGGCCACTTCGGAAAAACATTATCTCTCGGACGCACATAAAAATATGTACCTTTATATCAGATTTGGAAACAAAAAAAAAACATTTATTGGAGTGAAAATTTAAAACAGAATGAACTATTATTATTGTTTTCATTATTTTTCACGTATACAGACACAGATAATACAATAATGCAATGATCAAATAACGTTTAAAATATTACAGTTGCCATTTTCTCGAAAATTACGGTGTTCCTTTTGAATTAATGTTTCGTTACTCATTGTTGAAATTTGATTGTACTGTCATTCGCAAGCGATTAAGTATGCATTGCTTTTTATCTTAACCGTCCTGAATATTTTTTTTTAAACTTTAAAAAACGTCTCTGATTTCCTCTTGTTTTTTAGGCACTCCAAACAGAAAAGGAGGAGGAGAAATGAAAGTCGCACACATAAGAGAATCATGTAGCATCCATAGTAAAGGATATGCATAATGCTATTCGGAATTTATTAAAAAAGTAATTTATTATAGTAAAATCAAATGTAACTGTTTGATAAAATATAAATCTATTTTTTAAAGTAAAAGGGCATTTCTTTTTTTCAAAAGGATTTATTTTTAAAATTTTAAAACAAGAATAGGTAACAGGCATATATATATATATATATATATATATATATATATATATATATATATATATATATATACTAATGGGGGCGGTGTTGACACCCTTGTTCTATTATAAATAAACATAAGGGATACTGTGACTTATTTCGAATTTTAAACCATGGTCAAGTGACGAGGATATTTCAGCTGGCATTTCTTCTTCAAACTACCACAACATGTCAACGAAGGATATTGTGCAACAGCAGATTTAATGTGCATCAACCTCTCTACACCACGGATTTTCAGTTGTACAAGGGTTGGAGATCCTGACTCGCTTGCCACTAGATCAGGAGTGGGCAGACTTTTACATCGTATGGTCTACTTCGAATTTTTTAAGGTGTTGCGGTTCACCCAGTGGGGTAGGTGTGGTTAGCTACAAAAAAAAAGCTCAACAAATACAGAATATACATTTACCTACATAATTATAATAAAAATACTTACTATTTTAAAACCATGTTTCAAGCAAAACGCAAGATACACACAAAACACCATATTTATACCCTCAAATTAAATAATATCAAATGATGCATTAATTATCACACAACTCAAAATATATTAAACAATAAATCATTTTCATTTAAAGTTAGTTCTCGTAGAATTTATAGTCTCAGTAGAGGTCTACTAATCTTTACTGTCCACCCTAATATTTAATATCAGTATATAATTATTAACTGCTAATCTTACACTGGATTCCACAAGGGGTCATTGTTGAAAATGCAGATTTACAAAGGTAGGTAGTGGTGTGAGTGAATATTACGTCACACTGTTCAGCTACACGAGGGATTTTGGCGACGGACCACATAATTTTGAACCATGGTCAATTGACGTGGACGACACCTAGCTGCCCCCCTCTCCTAACTACCACACCAACGGGAGGACGTTTCAGCTCTCGACAGATTTAACGTGCATCGCTGCCCTACACGGCGGGTCTTTAGTGGTACCGGGCTCGAATTCGTGACAAGGAAAGCCACTATCCGATACCTATACCACTCGGATACCGCGGCCACAATTATTAATAGAGATACTATGATTAAGATGATACTATGAGATTATGCCAATTTAGTTGTTGTGCTCTTCACACAACTGTAAAGAAGAGCGGCACTTATCTACTGGGAGTGAAAGATAGTAGTGTGAATTAAAATACTATCAAGTGAGAGCGAGTGTTTATTATCGTTCCACTGCAAAAACACCAGGGCTGGTGACGGACCTCGTTATAGAGATCGATGGTCAAGTGACCAAGTCGACACCTGAGCTGTCAACCTTCTCTAGAAACTAAAACACGCCAGAAGATAGATTTAGCGTACATCAGCCCTCCTTATCAGTGGATCCAAGCCCCCAGGGCCGCGGATAGGTACCGGTCCATGGATTAAATAGTACCATGCCACACAAGGCACATGAAATAATTTCCCTTTTATTTATTGTGGTGTATTTCTCTCGAGTTTGTGCTACTTTCCATGTAAATCCCTTTACTTCCCATATTAAATCAGTTAAGAATTATTTTTTGGTACAAATGTTTTTTTATCTGAAGGCATGTTTAAATACAATTAAATTAAGGAACTAGTTTGATATCACGGGGCAAGGCGTCAAGCGCTGTTTGGCGTGAAAAAAGGAATCACGCCAAGCAGCGCTTGTTGTCGCTGAAAAGGAATCCAAGATGGCGGTCTAGCGGTATCAAATCGTCGAGAAGAAAATTTTAAAGAATTGTTTTGAAGTACATTTAAATATGTTTAAAAAGTAGAATATGTGGGAAGAGATTGAGAATAACCCAGATCAATCAATAAAAAATGAATAACAGTATAATATAATAAAAAATAGCATGTACAAATAATATTACGCAGTGTATAATAGTATTATAATATATAATTTTATAGTAATAATATATAATATTCATATATAGTATGATTTTTTTAATGATAATTTTTATTCTTAATAATCCTTATTGAATCACACACACACATACTATATGATTTAATAAAAATAATTAATCATTATTAGTTTAATACTAATTATAAAAAAAGAATAATCATCGTATTGTAATATTATAAAAATTATAAATAAGAATGCTCAATAATGTGATAATTATAAAACCACATTGTAACGTTATCGCCCATCTTGGCGATCATAAACAAAAACTTGATGCGTGCTATGTGATACCAAACTAGCACCTAAATTAAAATTATTAAATCAAAACAAAGTAAAATATAAATAGTTAACGTTACCACATGAACTGGTCGTAATAAAATTACCGTTGACCAGTCCGCGGTGATTAAAAGGTTGGAGAGCACTGCTCTACATGGGGGAGGGGGTCTTCATTGGAACTAGACTGGAACTCATAGCACGCCGTCTCGAGTAGGTGAACATAAACACTACGCTACCGTGGTCACAAAATAACGAACAAGCAGTTATCATCAACAGCGATTTTAAGGCCGCTGTAGCTTAGTAGTCAAGGTATCGGATCGTGGCTGACATGTCACGAGTTCGAGCCCAGTACCACTGAAGATCCGTCGTGTAGGGAAACACGTTAAATCTGTCAGACTCAAACATCTTCCCGTGTTTGTGTTGAGGTAGTTAGGAGAGGGAGTGCCTGCTCAGGTGTTGTCCTCGTCAATTGACCATGGTTCAAAATGACGAGGTCCGTCGCCAATATCCCTAGTGCAGCTGAACAGTGCGACATTAATATTCACTCACTAACCAACAGCGATTTGAAAATGTTCGAAGTAAAGTTAATCCCATGTCAACCGAATCGACCCAAATGCCACGTCGAGGACCGAAACGCATCTTCATATTGTAAGAGGATGGTTTACATTTCTAAAGATTTTATGTGGTGAGTTGAATAATTATTTATTATAGAGTATATTGTCTTAAAAACCAACAGGAATACTTTCTGATTTGAGTAATTTTTTTGGGGCCCTTTTGAAATTTCTTTGTAAATATCTTATTTGTATCGGGAACCCCCTACTGGTTCAGTCTCGAGCAGTTACCCGAGGCGATGAACCACAGAGGGTCTTCTTTCCCGAGATTAATAAATGTGTGTGTATATATTATCCGATGGTGTTAATTTAAACACGAAAGACCCCCAAAATTAATAGACTAAATTACAACTATAATGGTGACTGAAGCAGAGGGAACACCTTCTGCGCTTTAATTCATCCCTAAAAGCCTGGATGGCAAAGAAATCAAGAAGTGCGTTTTTATCACGCCTTTTTTCGTGCTAAACTCCTCAAAAAATAATCATTCTAAATATACTTTTGCTATTATTTCTTTTTGGATAATGTATTTTACCCCTTTTTATACCTTTTACATTTAATGTATGTTGTATTATTTACATGTAATGTGCATTTATGTTTCATTTCTGTATGATATATTGCCTCTTCCGAGATTCCTTCGTGTCAAGGGTTTCGGTTCATTTTTTTTTTCGTTCTTTTTCCCCGACCCCACCTCGCTCGTTTTTTTGTTTACAAACATGACGTCACCAGGGGAAGATTCTTCTAATGTTTGGGAAAGGGTCGCGCGCCTTCCGGTTTTGGCGAAATAATGTCGCACTTTGGAAGGAATTTACGTTTTCGTTTTGAGTCAAAACCAAGATGAAACAAAAAAAATGCAGCGCCCGTTTTATGTTGATCCGGGAAAAACTTTTCCCCTGTTTCCGATATTATTCTTTCACCCCGGCTGAAAATAAAACGTAAACCCCTCCGACGCTTAATTAGGAATTTTCAGATTGGGGAAAACCAAAAAAAAAAAAAAACTTTTTTAAACCCAATTACAATTTGGGCGACGATAAACCGCCACTTGCTGAAAAATGAAAAAAACTGTCCGGTGGGCAATTGCAAGATGAATTTCTAAAAAATGGGGTTTCAGCGTTCCCCATCCCCAAAACAGATTACTTTTAGTTTCCTCAGAAACTTTAGATAAATTAGCCGAAATGCAGACAAGGTAGCAGACGTTTCTTTGCCCGCCGCGGTTTATTCCCCCCCGTCGACCTGAACTCAACACATCCGCTGAAATTTAAGAATTAGCCAAACAAATTGAAGAATAAAAATTCAAATTCGTATGTCGCGGCCCCGAAAAAACCATTTTTTCGTGGGAATTACTCGCGCTGCGAAATAGGAATAGAAAAACCAAACCATGAGGTATTTTTTATCACAAACGTTTTCGGCCAACGCCCGTAACGAAACCCACCTTGCGACTTCTTAAATCGCCAATCTCGTGATAGACCTAGCTCTCAGTCGGAAAACTAGGAAACATGACTACATATTTAATATTTTTTACAAAACCAATTCTTTATACGGAAAATCTTAGGAAAACAAAGAATAAAGGCAACATATTTCAAAGCAATCAAATATTACGATTCAATATTACATGACTGTTTGAATAATAATTAAATCTATTGGTAGATCCTGGGTGTGAAAGCAATTACGATTAGAAGAGGTCTGAAATTTATTGTTAGGATGTGTGTTTTGCTTCAAAACCAGAAATTATTTAGAATTTTTTTGCGTTTAAATGACTTGATTCTTTAAAGATTTCTGAAATAGTAAAATTTACATTAATTCTATTGAAATATTTCACGAATTAAAAATAATAAACACCGTTCATATGCAAAAAAACACTTGCAAATCTAAGCATGCTAACAAATATCTCTCATTAAACTTCGTATCGTTTCAATTTAGATAGAAGCATTCAGTTAAACTCTCCTTAAGGTGTGAATACACACGAACGTGGCGAGTTGTATTTAAAGTGAATGAATGCATATTTATGCACTTGGTATTAAAAATAATAAACTTATTTGATTCGATATATTGGCATAAATCAAATTTTGGGAAAAATGAAGAAATGCATACTCAGTGGCGCGATTTAAAAAAATCGCCAACTTGACGCGCTCTCGTCTTACGTAACTTGTGAATGTAACGTATTACAAAATAATCTTTCAAACAATCTTATTACAATCATTTCAGCGAATACAAATTTTATTTATATATAATTTTATTTCATAATACTTTCTTAATGTATATAATAATATACATATAATTTCAATAGATCTAGACTTTCCATGGCTAGTGTAAAAACAAGTAATATAAAAAAAAGTTAATTCCTACTTAGATCAACAAAGAAAATTTTATTTTAGCTACTTTTTATTAAATAGTTACAATTAATATAAATATGTATACAAATATGATAGAATCACAATATTAAGTGGTAATTCATTTTTATAATTAACATTAAAGTATCGTCTTGTCATCCAAAACAATCGTGTTTATAAAATTTCAGTTCAACTGAATGCTTTAAAACGTGAGAAAAAAACCTTTTCAAGTTTTGACACAAGTCACCAAAAGGGTCGCCAAAAATGATGACAACGTAGCTGTATCTGTAATTCTGTAAATAATTAGTTTTCATCCATTAATTTTTATTAATTATAATTAAATTATTGTATTGTCATCCAAAATAATCATGTATATAAAATTTCAGCTCAATGGAGCGCTTTAAAATGTATTTTATGAACGATTGAAAATTCCACCAAGATAAATAAATAAATATATAGAGTGTGAGCTAATAGTGTAGAAATTGAAAAAATACGAGCATGGATTTAATACATGCACCACGAAAAACATTATGAACGAGTAAATTAAATTAAAACTAGGTTAAAAGTTTTTATTACCATGCAGAATGCTGTTTAATTTTTTTTTTACGCAAAGTATTCGTACACGTTTCTTCACGTCACAGGGATATGGATCTGCAATAGATCCTCCATCCCCTATCTGATAAGTATTTTGAGCTGGCAAGTGGAAAACCTGAGTGGGAAAAACAAAGTTCACTGAGTTTGGTAGAATGACGTCACAGTCTGGGGGTAGTAGTCTTCTGATTTAGGTGGGAAAAAAGTCCTGAGAATTTTGACAGTCAACTGGGAGCTGTAGTGTCATTAGAGTTGATAGCAATAAGTGAGAAAGCTCTCTAATGGCTGCCCTGAAGTTGGGGAAATTGAAATAAGAGATTGCTTGCCTGGTGGGTGCAGCGATGAGAAAAAATTTTTAAAAGTCAAGAATTACAAAAATTAGAGATAAAAATATGGAGTAAAAAATTTAGAATGAATAGTTTGCATTTTCAATACCGGCGATTGCGAAGCAATACTATTAAGGGGATTATAAGAATCCAGGAGTATTCTCCTGAGTCTCTTAGTTTTGTAAGCGATAATTTTGTGATAATTTAAGCGATAATTTTGAATGTCTATTAAATTTAGATTATTGGTATTGGGGAGATTATTCAAACTCTTGCAATTAAATTTTTTAATAAAGTTTTTAAAAGGTTTAATATCAAGGGCTTTATAGATGTAGGAGTTTCTGTGTATCTACCGCTCTAGTTATATTTAAAAAAAAGGATTTTGCCAGACTTCAAGAATTTTAATATTAGTATTTGCTGCGTAACCCCTCACACAGGGCAAGCGTAACTTAAAATGAGACGCAAAACAGCAGTGTAGAGAAATACCTTGTTGTTGAGTCATATCAGAATTCCAGTTAATTAGTGGGTAAAATAATCAAAGCGCGATCCGGAATTTATTTCTTGCCTGTAGAATGTGGTGTTTCCAAGTGAGTGCTTTATCTAAAACGATACCTAATTATTTTGTACTCTGAGACCAGTGTAGTGGTGTTGAGTATAGCGTGGGAGGTGTGCAAGGCTTTCAAAAAGCACAGCAACCGTTTTTTCGACATTGATTTTTATCTTCCATGTATCAAAGAAATTTTCCAGGAGAGAAAGGTGTTTATTTAGAGCGATTGTGTTGTGATTTTTGTAACAGGCCGTTATACATGTGTCGTCAGCATAGAGGTTTATCATTGTTTGTGGATGTGTGGGCATGTCGTTTATGTATAGATCAAATAAAATTGGGCCAAGTTGGGACCTCTGTGGGCAGCCAATATTTATGCTGTGTGTCAGAGAGTGTGTTGTTGACTCTGACCTGATAATACCCGTTTACAAGGTAAGAATTTAGTATACGTACACGTTAATCGTTCTCTCTCTATATATAAATATCCGTTTAAAATATACTCTTTTAAGTGTGTTGGTGTTCATGGAATAACGCATCGTGACCAGTGGTGCACACATGATATTTCAAGGAGGGGGCGGGGTCAAAAGTCCACTATTCTCATATCATATCCCAATACGCCACCAAACTTTTCTTTTCCTTCTGTCATCTGTAAGGAGCAAAAAAAAGTAAAAAATTAATTTTTGAATAAATAGTTATCATTGTTTAATAATATGAATAATTAATAACAAATTCTTGAGTAAGTTTTACGTATTATACATAGACAAGATTATAATCACTCGAAAAAAAGTCAATGGCAATGGGGGAGGATCTGGATCCATTGATACTTCCCTCTAGTGTGAGCTACTGATGCTGATTTATGCTTTGAAATTGATAAGGATTCCTTATTCTGGTGAATATCCAACAAATAAATACCCCTCCCCAACTGACGCATAAAATTTCTGAAATATATTTTAGAATTACCACGATCCCCTAATCCAAGAGAAACATTAATCTACACTCCATTCTAAAATCCAAATAAAAAGTACAACTAAATGATAAGCATCTAAGATTATAAAATTAAAACAATTATGCAATTTAATATATATAAAGAGTACAATATATGTAAATCTGGCTTTAAAAAATAATATAATTTCAGTATATAAAAAGTATTAAAAGAAAGCAGTTAAAAGCAAGAAAAATAACGCTATTCAGAATGAAAACATAAGAGTAAAATAGCTTTTGTACGTTATTTACAAATATTTAAGTTGTACCATCTATTATTGGACCTAGAACATTTTACCTTATATTTGTAGAAAATATTCCATTCTTTGATATATTCCACCCGTTTCTCAAAACTAAAGATAAGGTGAAAAATAAGGTGGTGTCTAGAAGATTCCACATGTATACTGAACTTGTCTGAGACCTAAATAAGGCGTCGGCGTGTGTGATCCAGGGCAACCAAATACTTAGAAAGGAGATAAACGGAAACCAAGTATTGCTAGTCACAAAATCACACAAAAATGGCTGAACAAAAAGTCGACATGCCTAGAAAATAATAAAGCATTATACCTCACTACTTTTGATACACTATGTAAATGTAGGATACCGAAGACACATATTTTAACCCTTTATCTACCGACCCAATCACTTTAAAATGGCATAGAATAACCATTTTTTTGCAAATACTCTGACGATATTTTTCAGGAATATTCTTTTAAATCCACTCTTCCAAGATGTATTTCAGAAAGGATTCTATGATGAGAATAATAGTGGTTCAGGCCAATAGTTTTATAGCAGAAATTGAGTTTTTTCAGCTGACATTGCGAAGAATCATTTTTGTTGCCAAATAGTAGCTAATTTTTAAATAAGTGTCTCATTTTATTTTTTGTATGTCAATGAAAACCTTAAAAAACAATTTTACTATTTAAGTGAACAGTGTAAGTAAGTAATTTTACAATTGCATATCTTTAAGTAATTAATTAGCTCTAACGGATTAAATTTCCTAAAGTGGAGTATTTTGTTTATTTTAAAAATCCTTTGGCACAGACAGGTTAAAAGCCCAAAATTTTTTTCAAAATTGATTTTCAGAAAATTTTATTTTTTTAAAGAACATAAATGGGGGAAGAGTTATAATAATCAAATAAATACCATCATCCCCTTTGTTTTGAAAAAAATTATTTTTATAAAATTTTTAAAAAAATTTAAAATTTTTGGAAAAACAGTAAAAAAAAAATAAATTGGACATAATGTAATTTTAATTGCATTGATATATTTATTGATACCCGGGTTTTTACAAACCCAGGTTAAAAATATTTTCAAAAAATATTTAATAAGCTTCAAACTCGTTAAAATTTTTTCGTAAATTTACTGTTTTTTCTAAGCTAAAAGACTAAAAAATTGATTAAATGTAAGTATCTTTAAAACCGGGGTTTTTGCTACACTCTCAAACTTATAACAAATTAGAAATTTTTTTATTGAATTTTATATAATTTTTTTGGGAAATATGTTTTCGTAAAAAAATTATCGTAAAAAATTTCATTCCTTAAAAAAACACTTTTAAAAAAAATATTTATAAGTTACATAAAGTAAATAAAAAAAAAAAATTTTCCATTTTTTATAAGAAATTCCTTCTTCCTCAATTTTTATATTTTTTTAAGGGCCCCTGTTTTTTCTCAGGTTTTGCTTTGTTGAATGCGTTTCGAATCTGCAATGCGTTCTTTAAAAGGGTTTTCCCCTTTACGTTAAAAACCCCGAAATAATCCCTTTTTTTAATAAAAATTAACCGGCCATTATTAAACTGCACACACAAAAAAGGGCCTAAACGAAATGTTATCCAACAAAAACTTTTTTTTGGAATTTGCCCTTGCTTAAAACTTTTTTTTGGGTTTCCGGAAACATTTCTTTAAAAGATTTCTTCCACAAAATATAAAAACCCTTTTTGTGGCGTTCAAGGTTTTAACCCCGTCCCAAAATTTGAAACTTTATTTGGGTTTTCCCCTTTCCAAAATCCGCAGGACTTTTTTTGGGTGATGTTTTGTGGGCAAAATGGGAAAGGGAACAAAACAGGGGCTTTTTTCAAATCCCAATTTCCCCTTGAATGGAAAAACCAAATTTCTGCTTTTGTTAAAAATGTCAATTTCCTTCCCCATCTTTTTTCCTTTTCAATTTTCAAACCTTTTCCCTCTTTTTTAATTTCCCCTCTTTTCTGCTTCGAAGAAACCCCCAAAAAATTCCTTACGGCATGCGGAATCTCCATCCCCAAAAAGTCATTATCCCTAACATTCTATGATCTTCTGACCTCTAAAATGTAAGTCCCCCGTTTTACTGGGTGAAGATCCTTTTTGATGAACACCCAATTTCACATTTTTTTTGCTCCGTCTTTGAAATTTCATTTTTTTACAAAAATGAGATAAAATTTCAAAGTCAACAATTTTCCCAGTATCAACAGATTTCCTCCCTTTGCGAAAAAAAAAGCGCGGCCAACCCAAAAACCCACAATTTACGGGGATCATGATTTTTTAATTGCCTAAACCCCGGGGGAGGTTTTCAATTTTTTCCAATGATGCCCTGAGGAGTTTTTTCCTTTTTTAAATCTTCCGTGAACATTGAGAAAAAAAGTAAATTTAAAACAGCACAAAATTTCCTTCCTGCTGAAATACCATTTTAAAATTTTAAATCAAACTTTGGTTAAATTTTTTTGTAACTTTTAGATAAAAAATGCCGATAGGAAACTGCTATTTTTGCAGTTCAAAGTAAAGTTTGAAGATTATTCAAACCTTGAATCTTCTACAAGATAAAGGCTTCCTGCTGTACACTGTTTTGTTGGGCAACACAATAAAGCAAAAATACCAATTAAATTTCCAGATCAATCAACCTGTTTCCAGTTAAATGTTCTGAAATATTACTTTTATCATTATTTACCTGATTACATTGCTGCAGCTTTAGTGAACTGGCGGTCATAATTTCTTCCTTGCGTGAAGCAGTTTCAGTGCATGTATTTTGGTTTCCATGAAACTTTCTTTTATACGGGGACGATATGAACGACATTTACCCATGATTTCAGGTAAAATAAATTTAAGATTAAATTAAAATAATTTAAATTCTAAGAATAAAGCAAAATATAGAAAAAACAGAATTAAGATAGGCGTAGTAAATCTGGCGTCGAATGTGTAAACAAACACGGAATAGTGATAGTCTTAAAATTCCTTTGCCAATCATTTGCAACAAAATTATTTGAAATAATTATTAGCAAACTGTGGCTTAGTAAACAGATAATTAAAATTTTGGTTTTTGAAATTCCATATTAGGGAAATAATAATTAAACACTGCATATGTCGCTCACTTCCGGTCCAGATGACATTACTTCCGGTTTCGTTTTCAACTACTATGACTTATTAAAATTGCTATATCTAGAGTTCTAATTTACGCAAAATTAAAATAAAGACTGTTTTAGAATCTTAAAGGTTGGGGCTTTGTTTTACAATCATAAAAAAAATCGACATTTTTGTCAAAAAATACTTTTTCAACCTAGTCGGATAACTTAATTTTCAAGTGATTCAAAAAAAATACTGCATGAAAAAAATTGCAGCAAGTCATAATGCGGTAGATAAAGGGTTAAAACATCTTAAAAAACAAAACAGTTTAAGGCGCTTGGAAAATATGAATGTTTGTATTGACTTTAAATGGGGGATATGATATCTTTAGAGATATAAAAGAAGAAAAAATAAATATTAAAATACAAAAAATTTTTTTTAGTATTTTAACATTTTCTACTACTAAAGGGTAAAAGTTATGCATCACATGAGCTATTTTTAGGGTATAACAACCTTATACTACTTGTTCTTCATAAAGTTTTAAAAGCTATAGTAACATTTTTCTTCTGTGTGAATTCAACGAATTTTGAAACAGGTTGATTAGTATATGTGTAAACAAAAATTTAAACGATTCGTATATGACACTTTAAAATATAAATATTTTATACCTTTCAAGGTACTATAAATTGTTAAGTAGCTTCCTCGTCCTCTTTTATATCAACTAGTAAATGAAAAGTATGAGAACATATAGAATTCTTAAGCGTTTGGAAGTTTGACTTCGAAATCCATTTTAAAACAACAAATAGAATAGATCAAATTACTAGGATGGACCAAAAGAAAAAAATGTACTAGTTTGATATCTCGTGGCAAGCGCCAAGTTGTTTATGTTCGACAAGATGGGCGATAATATTACAATAAGGTTACCTTGACATTTTTTTTTCTTGGCAAAGGGTTGTTATGGGGATAACGTATATTAGATTTACTTTTTGTTGGTTTTTTCCCGCGGTAACCCTATTAAATTCAGACGATTTTAATTCGATTTCTTTAAAAATTTGACCATTTTCATTGCATTTGAATTATATTATTAATGTAAGAACAAAATTATTATTATATATATTAATATTCCTTATTTATAATAGTTTTTTTAAATATTACATATTGTTATTCATTTATAATTATTATATTACTTATTTATAGTTATTATGTGTTATATGAGTATTCTTATGTATACTTTTTAGTATATTACAATACGGTGATTATTTTTTTTTGTATTAATACTATTAAATTATGTATGATTATTATATATAATTATTAAATCATACTGTATGAATATTATATATAATTATTAAATCATACTGTATGAATATTATATATAATAATTATTAAATCATACTGTATGAATATTATATATAATTACTATTAAATTATAAGATTATTATTATATACTGCATAATATTATTAGTAGTACATGTACCTTTTTATTATATTATATTGACATTCATTATTTATTGATTGATTTTGGTCACGCTCAATCTATTCCTGTAGTTTTCATTCGAAATATATCTCGATGCTTTTCAAAACAACTCCTTAAAATTAACTCCTTGGTTATTTGAAACCCCTAAGCCGCCATCTTGGATTCCATTCCAGCGACAACAAGCGGTGCTTGGCATCTTGCCCCGTGATATCGAACTAGTTCCGGCCTGGATTTGAATCCAGGAGAATGCGTGGATGCTGGTTATTGTATACTGCCTGTGTGGCAGGGGGATGGCAATCTAAATATTGACACTTTAATTCTTTTCTAAGAAAATGACCAAATTTTTTTGATAACATCTTGAAAAAAGGGAAACCGCATGTCCCCTAAAAACCCCTTTTCCCACGCGAGCGGCTGGAGGTAAAGAGATTTCGGTAAGCAAAAGGGGCCCATTTTTTAACCCATCCGCGCCATATCTCTTTACATTGAAAAATTACTCGCCAATTTTTCCTCTTCGGAATAAAAACATCTAATATTATTACTTTTATTTCGCTCGCACTTTTGTTGACGACTGCAAACAGAAATTAAACGTCAAGTTTTGTTTAAGGTATCCGACTACGTTCGGAACCGTGATTTTGAAAAAGCGTATAAATGGATAATTTTATGATATTTAGTGTCATTTAAATTAGAATACGTGTATAAAATTGTTTTAAGAATATTATTATAATACCAAAATTATTTAAGTAGAATATTTTGACAAAAAATAAGCATAGAATGACCTGAATTTCGGTAGGCATGTTCCTTTCAAGGAGTAGAGATCCGCTTCAAAAGGGGTTTTGCGAAAATTGACCCCAATGGGTGTGACAGATAAAAATTTCTGTTTTTGAACTTCTAGACCCGTATGCTTAAAATTTGGTAAGCATGTTTCTTTTGTTGGATAGAGGTCCACTAAGACAAGATTTTAAGGCAGTCGACTACTATGGGATAGGGGGATTACTGTTGGGTATTGATTCAAAATTTTCTGATTTTGAACAACCACCACTTAGGGCTTTTTTTTTTAAAAAATCCGTTTTTAAACTAATTGTGCTTAGATTTGAAACTCGCTAAACATTTGTTGAATACAGATTATGTAAGAAACAGTTTTATCGAAAAAGATTCCTAAAAAGTTTGCGGGGACGATCAAAATTGAAAAAAATCCCGTTTTTGAACTGTAAGACCCATAAATTTGAATTTTGATAAGCATGTTTCTTTTATTTATCACAGCTAATATATTCTTCGGGTATTTTTTACATACTTCCAAAAGGGAATCTAGTTGTGCACAGTTTGGCGCTATTTATGGGACACCCTGTATACATATGGAGTACAAATATATTGTAACTTTGATATTCGATATGTGTGTGTGGAATAAATGTGGACATATATATATATTTATATATATTCCCGCGATATTTATAGATTGAATAGCAAAGAAAATGGACTCAAAATTTCAAATTTATCTTACATAAAACATTATGTAAAATAATACATACATTTCGATGAAACATAACATACCCAGACGTATATTTCTTGCAATACATAAAATCTTTCCTACAAATAAAAGTGTAGTCTTGATACAGTTTACATATTTCGACACATATGTTTAAAGTGTAGTTTTATATAAAAGATTCATGTTTATTTGGTTTAAACATCTTTTATAGTGATACAATTTAGTTTGTTTGATACTTTCACAAAAGAAAATTCTATCATTTCCAGAACATATTCCGAATCCAGATTTTGTGCCACAGAAAGAAATAGAAATTTATATGCGTATATATTGTATAAAGTAATAATCCTTTTGTCTATGTATTGTAGGACTGTATTAATTGCAAAAATATTTCCGTGATCACTTATAATTTATTTTGATGTTTTATCATAATAAATTTAACTATATATAGAAATTAAAAACCGAAAAAGTTTTGGAATTATTCATGAATAAATTATTCAAAGATAGAATTATATTGTATCTTCGCTTTTACTCAGACAAGATATATTGAAAAGAAAAAAAAAACATGTGTTAAAGTTTTAAAAATATTTTTATAAAAGCATAATATAGTACATGTTACACGGATGTTCTGAGATTTAGAATTCTCAAAACATAGAAAATCAAAAATTCGGGAATAGAACTTTGTATTCACGTTCTTTGAGGTTAATCAGACCACACTAATTGTGAATTAAAAAGTAAATACCATTTTCCTATTTTGTTTTCCAGAAGTAAATTAGTTCTTAAATAAATCAAACAATAAAGTATATGCAAAATGTAAATTGTATCCAGTATGTTCACCTTATTATAGGCATGTTTCCTATAAATAAAGTGTTCGTAAAAGAATACAATATAAACGATGTATTTCATTAGTTGGAAATATCGTAGTTTGCGATTGGGATTTTATTTAACTCGGTATATATATATATATATACACTGTAGATCGTGCATTGAAAAATGACCATTTAAAATAATTCATATTAAATGTTTTAATCACCCTGTTATTTAATAAAAACACTGTAAATCTATGTAAAATAAAAAAATACAAACTTCAATCCGTTATTAATTCAGTTAAATTGACTGAATAATATATAAAATCAATACATATTTTTCTAAGAAATGTAACTCTTTTAAATTATGTTTTTTTTGAAGATTATTTAAAAAAGCAAGTAAATATAGCAACGAAACAAAGTGCATCTTGAAAACTGAGAAAAATACATCAAAATTCAAGAGTACTTTACATCATTCATTGTATTTAAAGCAGACATTTGATTTACAACTTTTCGGAAAATTTTTTTCTTGGTGGTGTGGGCCGAAATAGACTGAGATCTAAAATTTCCCTGGCCCCGTAACTAATTTGCAATTTGGGACTCTTTTTTCGACCCCGGGGGAAAACCCTTTCTGCCGTGCAAAAGGGTCCATGCACATTAAGAGGACTTGTGGTGCCCTTTGAACAATATTTTTATTTATGTGTTTAAAAATTAGATTTTAGCGTTTCATATAACGTTTCTATTCAAAAAAATGATACGACATGAAATTTTTCCCAAAATTTTTACACAATTTTAAAAATTTAAATTTTTGGAAGAAAATTTTTGGAAATTTTTCAAACCCTACTCCTTCTGTAATTATTAACTTTTGGACCTGAAATTCTTTTGTAATATTCTTAAGGATGTTCTAAGCAACTTTGGAAATCAATTTTACAATATTTTAATTAGTTTGGGCGAAAAAAATAATACAATGTTGATATGCATGTTAAAAATCAACGAAAAAGCCAATATCCCTTACATTTTAATTTTTTTTAAATAAATATTCAGTTTACAGCAAAATACATCCCTGATTTTGTTAAATGCTTTATATTTAACATACAAGAAAAAAATGGAAGTTATTGGTAAATAATTGTGGAAGGAGTAGCATTTTGAATGCACCAATGTTTCGAAAAACACAAACTAAGAAAAAAACCTTAAAAAATAATACTGAAAAAAATTATAATAAGCAAATAAAAAAGAAAAATCCTTTAAGATTTGGGTTTTATATTTGTCTTTAAAATAATTGCACTTTTGTATTTTTTTATCCCATACATTTTTTATAAATGATCAATTTTTAGTGAGTATTAATTGCACAAGAAAATTCAAGAAAAATGTTGAAAAAAATTTTTTTCTGTCACAACAGAAATTTTAGTTTTTTTCGTCGCATAATATTGAAGCATTATATTTCTATGAAACAACATACGAGGATTAAGAAATGAAATTATAAAATTATTTATATAAAATGCCTTAATTCAAAAATATTGCATGCACACATTTCACAAAGAAATCAAAGTACATTATGGTATTGCCGCAGTAATATCCTCTTTTAAAATTACATTCTTTTTTATTTAAATTTTAAAACATTTTTGAAATGATTTTTTTATCAAAACGCTTTTTTTACCTTTTTTTTTTTTTCTAAAAAAAGGGGAAAAAAAAAGGGACCCACAAAAAATGGGGCGGTGGCCGAATTCCCTAAATTGTTTCCAAATGAAGTTTTATCAAATTTCTAACTTTCCGCTATGCACAAGTGATATATCAATCGAACGATACTAATGCAAAGAATAAGATTAAATCAAAATAAAAAAAACGATAGTTCAGTCATTTATTGGGGTACCAAGTCCTCTTAAATTTATTAAGATGCAAAGTCCTTTCGTTGGCCTGGTGGCTCGTTTAGAAAGGGAAACACTATCTGAAGGTTGGTCCTCGTCCCTCGACCGAGATTCAAATGTATTACGTTCGTCTACTATAGTCCTCGCTTTGCTTTATGAGATGTTAATAAACTCTCACTCACAATGTATCTCACTGTAACTTTGTATTTATTGAAAGCGTAATTGTTCCTACTTCGAATTTTTCAGATTACCGTTTTCAAGTAAGTTGTTATATGACACAGATTTATGTTTTCTATTGGATTGTATTTCATCCTTTCTCAAAAAACATTCTAAAGATGCTTATCCCCCAATCGATGCTAAAACGATTACATTCCTATTTCCTTCAGGAATTGTTGTCATTGGCAATCCATATATCCAAGAAACATACATCCGATACAAAACGGACACGAATCTTAACTTATTTTGAAAGGAAGTACTCTTCAATCCATGTATTGAATCTACTTTTGTAGTAAGCTTCTAAAAAAACAATCTTGCTGATGGAAGAAAAAAATTGTTCAGGGCATTGTGTGGTGAATCGAAATAAACTCAATAAATAAATAAAATAAAATAAAAATTTAGGGGTGAAAAAAGGTTATATTTCTGTTTTTATTTCTCTACTACCTTAATGGTCATTTTGTTCTCTCTGTGAACAAATTTAAAATAAGTAGTGGGAAAAAAAACAGAAATTTTAAGAAAATATTTTTTTCGAAGAAAGCAGCAAGTTTCATTTTAAAAGGGTGATTTATAAAAAAAGAATACAGTTTAACCAATTAAAAAAAAAAAGAAAATAAGATGTTTCCTGTAACAGAATTGCATGGGAAAAATTTTTAAGAAGTTTTTTGGGAAAACTCCCGATGTTCCATATGTAAACCCTTAACACCCCGACATACATCAGGGTAATTCTCCAACCCCCTAAAACCCTGTTAAGGTCACTGGGCCCCCAGTTCTGCGGGGGGTTCTGTATAAAATTCCCCTTTAGAGCCCTTCTTCCCCTTTTTGGTGAACCCTGTTAGTAGTACTTGTTACACATATTTGCCGTCAGCATCCCTCACCTTTCTGGAATTTTTCTCAAAAATTAAACACTGGAATAAGACCACTTGGATTGTCCCCCCTCCCAGAGCACCATTGGTATCAGTATTCTCGTGGGGCTCCCCCGGCTCACGGGTTTTTTTTTTGACAAAGGGGCAAACTATTTTTTCCCCTTTTTGGGGAAAGGGGGGCCCTTAAATTGAAAAATTTTGAAGGTTTCCGAACTTTTTAAATGTGTATAAACTGTTCTTCCGGGTCGGCCTCGCCTGCTCACATCCTCCAGTCCCCGGGGGGTCAAAAGCCGGGTTTTGCTAACGACCCCCTTTCTGGTGTTTGGGGTTTTGGGGTGTACAGAAGTCATGGACCTGATCCCAAAACCCGCTTGCCAATGGGGTTTCCAAAAAAAAACAATTTTTGGGGGCCAGTAGACTGAGGGCTCCGTATCATTGATATGGGCGGTAGCTACGCCACTGGTTGAGGTGTCAAGCCTATCGATAGCAGCTGTGATACGCTGTTTCAGCTTCATCAGGTCTTTCATTATTGCATAAATAGCCCGTAGACTTAAATTTTTCATACCATTGTTAGATTTATAGAAACAGGTTCTTTTCCGAACAATTATCGGAAATGCTGTTGAAATTTCATTCAATTACACAAAAAAGCTTCTTTCACTGCAGACACCAGCATTTTGAAGGACTAGTCCCGTGACACACCTAATTTATTACGTCACCCCTGGGTCTAAACACCCAAAATTTAAAAGGGAAACTACCGGCGGTTTTTTCTGAATTCCCTTTTCATTAACTGTTTCTGTTTTACAGCATCTGGAAAGTGTACACTTAAGGTATCCTATTTAATGGTTTGTGCTTAAGCATATTTTTACAAAATACTTTTCTTTAATTTTGAAACATCGGCTTTATTTTTATTTGATGGAAGTTAAAATGACAAGCAATTAATTTAACAAGCATTCCTTCGCATAAAACAAATTAAAATACCATAATTAATAGGCATAAATTAAAATTAAAAAGAACTTTTTAAAAAAGTTTTTATTTAAATGCCCTTAAAATAATAAAACAAACTTTTCCTTTCAAACTTTTTTTACTATCAACTCTTATAACGTTATTACACAATTTATATGGTATAAAAGCATGTCGCGTGATTTTCTTTTGTAGATAAACAAGTAAAGGTGCTAGTTTGATATCACGGGGGCCGCGGTAGCCGAGTGGTATAGGTATCGGACCATAGCTTGCCTTGTCTCGAGTTCGAGCCTAGTACCCCTAAAGACCCGCCGTGTAGGGCAGCGATGCACGTTAAATCTGTCGAGAGCTGAAACGTGCTCCCGTTGGTGTGGTGTGGTAGTTAGGAGCGGGGATTCCAGCTCAGATGTCATCCACGTCACTTGACCATGGTTCAAAATTACGTGATCTGTCGCCAAAAGCCCTCGTGTAGCTGAACAATGCGAAGTTAATATTCAATCAATCAACCAAATGATATCACGGGCACGCGCCAAGTTGTTCTTTATGTTCGCCAAGATGGGCGATAACATTACACTATAGTTAGCTTGATATTTTTATCGTCTGGTGATGTGGTTGCCATGGGGATAACGTAGATTAGAAATAACTTTTATTGGTTTTTTCCCGCGTTTCCCTTTTTATTTTCAGACGATTTTAATTCAATTTCTTTAAAAATTAATAGTCGCTAGAAATCGTTTATTTTTTCTTTATTTTATTTTTAAAAATGCTTTTTTTAACGTTCCTTGTTCGATGAAATTCGTTGAAGGAACTTGCAGTTTTAAGAATAGTGTAAGTTTTCAGTACTTTGTAATTGATATTCATTATTAATTTTAATATGCATTATGTAATTATTTTTTTAATAATGTAATATAAAAATCCAATTTTATTACTATATGTAATAATCATATAATATTCGTTATTTATTATTGTTTTTTATATTTTGTTTATAAATGTGGGAATCCAAACAAAATCTTCCAAAAGGTTGGATGCTTCATATAGCGGGGTTTTTATTGGCGTGGTGTCTAGGGGTTTTTAGGGTGTATTCGTTAATTTTGAAATAGAATAGACTACATAGTTTAAGAAAGAAACTGGTTGAAAACTAAATAATTTACTATAAATTATAGGGGAGTATTTACATGTTGAATATTTCAAAAGAATAGGAAAGTTAGATCACATTACTTTAAGGGGCAATTGAGATTAAATAGAACTCCTTATGGTGCTATTAAGACTTACCGCCTGGTGCGGGCTAACGGCGCTGATGCGCGAAATACGACGTTTCCCTGACGGGTGTTAGTGGGCCTCTGCCAAAAAAGGTTGATGTAAGCGTTTTAAAAGGGACGCTAGATGGCGTTGATGTGGAACACTGTTTTGATTAGAATTGCCGACCTCTAGAAAGGGATATGATCTAACCTTTTACAAATGGGATATCCTACAAAATCACCATCCTCTGACAGAGCTGGTCTCTCAGCTCTTACAGTGTTGAGAGCTAAATTATTTACTAAAGAGAGAGCTAAATTGGATTCAGCTATAACCATAAATTTAAATATATGAATGTTTATGCAATAACCAAAAAAAAATATATTCTTATAATAATAATAAAATATACAGATGAAAAGATGCATACCTGATATTTACAATTCTGGATGTAAAATAAAACATAAAATACAAAATTTCTTTTTTGTGACCTGCAATTAACTAAATACCAAATCACAAAAAAAAACCTTCGAATAGGTTGAAGGTAAAAAATAATACGAAAATATAATAATTATTTACAAACGAATATAAGATAAAAATTATTGGAAACGAGTTTTACCACATAATAGCAATTAATTTCTCGAAAAGGATATAATATGAGAATGATTAAATATAATAATTACTATTCAAAATTTAATTTGTATAAAACTATTTCATTAATCATCTGAGGTGGTGGTGGATTTCGGTCCTTCGTGATGACCAACCTTTTCCACTTCATATCTATCTCTAGAATTCACTTTAGTTATTTTATAAGGACCTAAGAACTTTGGTCTTTGTTTTAGTCCAGTTCCAAATTGAGTCCTTTGGATGGCTACTAGATCGCCTTCTTTGTACAATGGAGCTATCTTTCTTCTTTTGTTGTATGTCTTTCGGTTCTCAGATTGCATGGTTTCGATGTTCTTTTTGGCGTCATTCCTTAGAAATTCACGTTGTTCTTGTAGTTCTTTCACCATTTCTTTTCTAGCAGTAGGTCTCTGATTCGAATGTCTTCCTTGTTGCATTTTTTTGATTCCTATTAAAAATTCGAATGGTGTCCATTTTGTGCTTCGACATATAGTGCTGTTTAGTATTCTTTGTAATCTGTCGACGTATTTGTACCATTTCGTTGAGTCGTCTAACGATAGCTTGGTAAGGACTAGAATCAAAGTTCGGTGTGTTCGTTCAACTTGTCCGTTTCCTCTAGGAATGCCTGTTGCTATTTGTAGATGTTGAATATTTTCTTCACACACACACAGTACAGTAGTCGTTGAATAATTTTGAAGGGAACTCTGAACCTCTGTCAGTGATAATTCTTACAGAGTTAAAGGTTTTCTGTTGTAGTTTTAACTTTTCCAAGGCATTTTCAGCAGATACAGTTTTAACGAGATATAGCCAAGTAAATTTGGTAAATGTGTCTACTACGGTCAAAACGTGTTGATAACTTTTATTTGTGGAAGGTAAAGGGCCAATGAAGTCAACATGGTACGTACTTAGAGGGATGCTTACTTTTTGGGAAAAAGGATTCAAAAAACCCCTTTTTTTTTGCCTGTTTTCTTATTAGCTAAGATACATGGGACACAATTAACTATTAATTTTTTAACGACGTTGGTTAAGTTTGGAATAAAAAATTCTAGTTTTACAATTTCTTCTGTTTTCGCTACTGAGAAATGACCATTTTCGTGAATCAATTTAATTATTTCTGCTTCTATTGCTTTAGGAGTTACGATTAATTCTCGACCATTTAAGTATTTGTAGAGTATACCGTTCCGTTCAATAAATTCTTCTGATTCTTGCTTCTCTAGAAGCGACTTCAATGTTTGGATGCTTATCGTCTTTGCTTTTTCAGCTTTTTAATTAATGTATCGTTACAGATTATCATTACTGGATATCGACTTTAGAGCATCAACATGTTTCATTCGACTTCAAGCTCTATGCTCTATTTCGTAATCAAATTCTTCTAATTGGGGGCCCATCTAGCTTATACGAGTAATTAGATCTTTTTTTTTGCATGGTCTTCTGAAATGCTGAACGGGCGGGTTTCAATTTTAAAATGTTGTCCTAAAAGATAAACACGAAATTTCTTTAATGCGTTGATAATTGCAGTACCTCTAGTTCGTAGCTATCATACTTTTTTTTCTGCTGTATTTGTCTTTTTTGACATGCTAGTAAACCGGATGTAAAATTTCCATCTTCAGCTTCTTGTAATAAAATTCGCCGTATCCTGTTTACAAGCGTCAGAATGCAAATTCTTTTTCTCCGATATTTGTAGATATGCAAAAGTGGGCCTTCGGACATAATATTTTTAACTTTCTCAAATGTGCTGCTTTTTTGCGTCCCAAAAACAAAGGGATTTTTTTTTTATTAAAACCAGCAAAGGGATTTTCTTTTCTTATTAAATCGCTAAGTAGTTTAGCTATCGTTGAATAGTCCTTGATATACACTGCTGGCTACCGTAAATGCAACACCCTGAAGGAAGCATGCAAATAACATGAAATTTGCAACATACATTAGCGGAGGTTACATATGCAAATGATTAGAATTTCAGCGCAGATACACATCACGCGCGCGCCTGTGGCGCCACCTCAAAGCGCTATTTAAAGCTTGGAGATTTCGATGATTTCAAGTTCGGCCATTGTGATTTTCTTGTGGTTTATTCAAAAAACAAGCAGTTATGTCTTGTAGAAAACAGCGATCAGCTTTTGATCAAGTATCCGAGTTCGACAGAGAAAGAATAGTGACATACCGAGATTGTGGATTATCTTCCAGGGAAATCGGTAGTCGTGTTGGAATAAACCAAACAAACTGTAATGAGGATAAGTGACCATTGGATGCAGGAGGGTACGACGGACTGACGTGGTCGATCGCATCCATCTCAGTACACCACTTCACATGAGGAGAGGCAAATTGTGCGCATGGCAGTGACGGATCACTCAGTCAATTCACGAACCATAGCACAGATCATTGAGTCTGTAACGCATTATTCAGTGTCTGCGCGTACCATTCGACGCGTACCATTCGACGTACCTTTCGACGCCGTTTACAGCAGAGTGGTCTGTCCGCAAGACGTCCATTACTTCGTCTACCCTTGACGCAGAACCACAGACGTCTCCGCCGCCAATGGTGCAATGAAGAAGAAGATGTGGGCGGCAAGAGATGGAATGAAGTTGTCTTTACTGACGAGTCACGCATCTGTCTGCAACTTACCACGATGGTCGGATTCACAGTCTGGAGACACCGTGGAGAGGATGCTGAACAGCACTGCGTTATGCACCGCCACACTGTTCCTGCACCGGGTATTATGGTATGGGGTGGTATTGGATATCACTCTCGCACTCCTCTAGTATTTTGCCTGCCGGTACTTTTAAACAGCCAACGCTACATCTCCGAGGGTTTTGGAGCCAGTTGTCCTTCCTTATCTTCAGGGCTTGGCCACAGCCATGTTCAACAGGATAATGCACGACCACACGTAGCGCATTGTCCAATTCTTCGTCCAATTTCAGACTGAATTCAGCCCTAGCCGGCTCGTTCTCGAGGATCTTTCGCCGATCGAAAACATGTGGTCCCCTAGTTGCTCAACGATTGACCAGATTACATCCCCTAACTGCTATACCAAATCAACTTTGGTAAGCATTATGGAAAGCTGCTTGGTCTGCTGTACCCCAAGAAGAACACATCAAAGTCTCTTTGAATCAATGCCGAGGCGTGTGGCAGCGGTGATCTCAAAATGGCGGCTACTCTGGCTACTCATTCTGGCAGGAACCACACACTTCACAGAAGTCTATAGAATTTAATCATTTGATACTAGGTCAACATGTTTATCTACAAAATAAATTTTGTTGTGCTATCTCTTGTCTTTCTGTGATGTTGCATTTACGGTGGCAACAGCAGATGGCATTGCGGAAATAACTGGTTAAGCCAAGAAAACTCTGGACTTGTTTTTGCACTGGCTGTTATCAGTTCCGGGGGAATTTTTCGGACAGCTTATTATTTCTACTGGTAGATGGTTTTAATAGTTCCATTTCCACAACGTGACCTAGAAACTCAATTTGTCTTTTTAAATTGGCATTTCTTGAATTTAATTAACCGTAGCGAAAAGACGGAAAGGTAAGGTATATAGAAAACTTAAAAATTTTCTAGACCTTCGCGCCTCGTCTTTCACTTCAGAATGAATCATCCAATTATAACTGATTACAATTCCTTTTCAGTGTAAGATCTCTAAATATATACTTGAAAAACATAGCGTTGGAAAACTCGGATTTGTGCTCAGTCCAAAAGGAACTTTGTTGAATTTTCAAATTGCCCGTCAGGGACGGTGATAAAGGAAGGACTTTCTGCGGTCTTCGTCTACACAGTAACGTGGAAAAAGCCATTACGTAAATCTAATGTAGAATATACCTTTTGCTTCTTGTAAAGTTACCCAAAACATCTTCGATGAGAGGTAAGGGAAATTTATCTTTCACTGGCTTCCACGATTCAACTTTCTGTAGTCAATACGGTATCGATGATCCATCTTTCTTTTTACCATTACGATCGGACTTGCATATTCCGATGAACTCGGACGATGTAATCTCTTCTTTGGGCATTCACTCTATTTGTTCATTTACCTCTTTGTCTTTCGGTGAACGCCCCAGTCGACGAGAGGTGGTTGACAGACTGGTTTTGTCTTTCAGAATAATTTTCATTGTGATGTCGGTAGATGCTATTTTTTCTGGCTTACAATCGCGTAACTCTCAGGTTTCCTTCTTAGTTCGGCAATTTTTAACTTATGACGCAGGGTCTGGTTTCAGAGATTTTTCAGCGGATGTTTGCATAATTTGCACAAGTGCTTGATTTTCATATTTGTTTGGAATTTGCTCACTTCTTTCGGTAGAAACTTTATCGATTAACGTTTCCAAAAGGATTCTGGTCAGCCAACTGCTTTGAATTTTAATTTATCGGCAGATACAGCATGCCAAGTCAATGAGTAGTTTTCATTGTCAATTTCAAATTCATGTTCAAAGGGAACCGATAGTTGTAACCTGTGCTTCTATAATGCCACTGAAGTATTTTATTCTTCGATAATTTTATTAGGGTCCATTATTCTTCTGCTTGTGTTCTCTCGCAGCGAACTTACGGTACTACCACTGTCTATAAGCGCCATGATTTTTCTTCTTTCCGCAGAAAATATTTCTTTGGGTACGTAAATTCTTCCTTAACGATGAGTGAGCAGGGTTTCCTCTTGGTTTAACTCTTTGAATTTCCGTCTGAGCGTACTTGGTATTTAGTTTGGGTGTTTTCGTAATTTTTGTTGTAATACCCTTTCTGTGCATTGTCTTGACATCTTTGAACATTTTCAAGTACTTTGGTGACAAAGAGCTTCATGTTTTGTTGAAATTTTGGTGACGCTTCTGGAACTTCCATCTGTTCTGTTATAATTATTCAGATTTTCTCAGTGCTTCATATCTACAGAGTTTTTCAACGGGTTTGAATTTTGTTTCTTCGCAAATGGATTGCCCTTTTGCTTCAGTGCCTTCATAACGTTTTTAGAACAACGAGTTTTTCTGCTAATTGAACAGGAGAGTTCATATTTGTCCATTCAATACAATATATTCTTTTAAATTCGAAGGTATTTTCCGTTTTAAGAAGTTGATCCGTTATATTCTTAGATCAGATAATTTTTCGAAATATTATCTTTAAACCGTCTATCCAGCCGTTGAAGTAAATTATTATTTAATTCATGGTAAAATCAATCCATGTTCTTTCAGGGCCTTTTGATGAGAAACAAATAGCTGTCCGAAATTTACACCTGGAGTTAGCTTAAAACGTTTCAGTAGTAAGTCTTTCACATGTTTTGTAGAGTGAGCTTTGTCCATCAGGCTCTCACTATGATGAAGATATTTCAGCCGGTAATAAGCCTAACAGATGAAAAACCCAAAGTTCTCGATTTATATCAGTATCTGCCGCTTGACGTTTCGAGATAATTTAAGATAAAGATTGATGTCTTCTTTCAAATCGAAACGATGTATAGGAATTTTGACACTCCTTTGACGTGAAATTTGAGTATTACCCCAACTTCGGATGTATCAGCACCTAATTTAGATTGCGCTTGGATCCTCCAACTTTCAATTCAAATTCTTGCTTTTACATTTTGTTCATAAACTTCAATTTTCGATGTGTATTCTTCTCGTTCTTGTATGCATGTTTAGCATACTGGCTTCTATGCGTAATTTTTTCCCTATCTTCCTATGCGTTAATTATGCTTCCTTGACTTTACGATCCTCTACTATCGTTGTGGTAGCCAGGTTTTGGTTAGATCTTCGCCATATTCTTCTTTAATTAAGGTCCTTAAGATTTATCGAATTTTAAATTTTAGTTCGGTGGCTTCAAAGACGAATAAAATCTTCGCGTCGACCTTTGCCGAGATAGGCCATTTTTAAAATTTAAATTTAATTTTTATTTAGTAACTAAAAGAATTAACTAAACTGTCACGCGTTCCAACAATAGCTTATTGGTATCACTATAAATATAGCAAATCTCGCTTTTCAATTAACAAAATCCTAAGATAAAATTATAATGCACAAAATACATTAAATATACAATGAAATACTCAAAGCACTACACTTAAAATATTTTAGACCAATAATGTTTTAAAACAACAGTGCGAGCTAAACCCATAATACTTAAATTGAAGCCCACTTCAATTATTTATTTCAACAAAAAAATAAACTTCTATAAAAACTTGTTTTGTATGGTTGTGTTTTATTTATAATAAGAGTACACCAAAAGAATTTGAAGGTAAAAATAAATTAGATAGAGTAAATCTTGTTTTAAATAACTTTGAGGTTAAATTTGGCTATAAAATGAAAAAGAATTTAATCATTCCAGAGTTTCTTAATTTGAGAGCGAAACAATTAGAAGTTAGTCACTTAAAGAAAAAGCTCATATTGCTATTATACCAATAAAACCAAAATCCTTCAGGATCTATCTCATCATCAAATTCTAATAATGACGCAGAACTTAAATATAAAAAGCATAATAATTCTGTCAAAAATGAACTCAAAATATTCATATATTTGAATGATAAAATACACCATTAAAAAGAATTAGATAATTTAGGATGTTTCATCAATAAATGATTCAGTGAAATTTCTTCTCAAAATACAGAAATGATTAATTTATTACACAACAGCTGCTTGGAAAAAACAGTTCTTTTGCAATCGACGCGGCTATGTAAGAAGACCAAATGCACTTTTTGAGAGGCGCCGGTCCAAGGTCAACACAACCAATTATTTCGTTAAAACACATAAAATAAGATTAGTTTCACAAATGATTCACTTAAGCAGAATATGGTGGTTTCCTTAATATTTTAAAGATATACTTGCAAAAGAAGAATTTAATACGGGCGATTAAATATGCATAAATAGAAAATAGTATTTTAAACATAAACATTATGCTTCAAAATATATGAATTACTGACTTTAAAACTCAAACTGTTTAAACAACTTTGACATTGGCTGCAATTTGTTTAAAAATTTCCTTTTCTTTTAATAGAAGAACATAATAAAAAAGCAATTACCCTAATACGGAGTTATTTGAAACGTAATTAAAGTTCTTGGATGAATTCTGCAGATGTGAAGCTTGAAATGGACTGGATCAATTTTCAAGACTGATACTTGCAGGACAGAAATAACTCCACAAAAAATTACCAAGTAAAATGTGTGTGTGTTTGTTGGTATTTTATGAGGAGGCAAGCCGGGTTGGTTTTGTTTCGTCCAGCGTTTTCACTTTGGAAGTTGAGCCAATTGTTTTAAAACAAAGAGGGTTAGGGTTTTATACTAATCAGACTAACTTTTGATTCTGATTAAAATATAAAGAAGATTTTAAATCAATCGGAGTGATCCCCAATTATTTCTGTGGGAATCAACCGAAAGTCTTACAAAAGATTAAATTCTTCAAGAAAGCGGGGTTTTATTGGCGTGGTGTCTAGGTTTTTAGGATGTATTAGTTAATTTTGAAACAGAATAGACAACATAGTTTAAGAAAGAAACTGGTTGAAAACTAAATAATTTATTATGAATTAAGGGAGTATTTACATAGGGGAATATTTCAAAGAATAGGAAAGTTAGATCATTACTTTAAGGAAGGCAATTGAGATTAAATAGAACTCATTATGGTGCCTATTAGAATTTACCGCTGGCGCGGGCGAACGGCGCTGATGCACAAATACGACGTTTTCCTGACGGGTGTTAGTGGGCCTCTGCCGAAAAAGGTTGGGTGTCGGCGTTTTAAAAGGGACGCTAGATGGCGTTGATGTGGAAACTGTTTTGATTAAGATCGACCTCGGAAAGAGATATGATCAACCTTTTACAATGGGATATCCTACATAAATATTATTACATATTTTTTATACTTTATTTTAAAATTTTTTTAATTTTATTAATACAGTATTTTTATGCATTATTTTATTTATTACATACGTGTTATTCTTTTTATAATAACTTGTGTGGCACCTGCCCGTGGGTGCCCCTGTTCTGCATTATCTACCCCACCTGTTTCTGTGGGGAAGGACGAAGAATCATGCAAATCGTTCATCTTAATACCTGTTTATTAAGATCTTAACTTAATCACAATACACAACAATAATAATAATCAAAGTAAGCAGATCCGGAATGCGAAGACACAACTAGTATTACCAAATAATCGTGTAATTGACCACTATATCTAACTTAACAGAATAAATTTAATCTCACTAATACAAGCACTTTCCTTATAGCTTAATCAAAGTCGCTTACCGCTATATCCTAGGTAAGCAGCTACTTTCTTTGTCCTAACTGAAGTTCCTTTTATGCGGCTCTAATCCTTGTGGTTTCGTATCCATCTTTAGCTTGGATATACAGGTACGGGTAGGTTAATTCTCGGACTTGTGGTATTCTTTTAAACACTATCTTAATCACTTCCACACTTTGACATAAACCTGACATATATAGCCACCTCGCGCACGCTAAGCTTCTATTATATATATGATTCCTAATTTGCATAATCACGTTCTTCTCGAGTTGGTTGGAAAGAATTGCCATTCTGGCCTCAAAGATCCATAAGAAGACTGTTAAAAGAAAACGCGATAAAAGCCCGTCACAAGCTATTAAATTATATTATGATTATTATATATAATAATTATTATTAAATCATACTATATGAAACTTATATGTAATTACGATTAAATTATATTTTAAGATTATTATATAATAAACTAACGTCGGAAATCTTGCATTTTACTTATTATTTTCATTCCGATTTATAAATGAACGCCGCCATGTTGGATAACATTCCAGCGACAGCAACCGATGCTTGGCGCAATGCCACAGTATATCAAACTAGTTAATTCCCAAGTAAATTAAACAATTTCATCTGATTGATTTCAATTTTTTAAATTTTCAAACTAAGTAAATGTGCGAGTATTTAAATCTCTCGAGATTGTAAGTTAAATAAAAGCTTGTGATTTAATAGAACTAAAAGTATTTTTTCAATAAATCTTTTCTTCTTTTTTTCAATATTTTCATAATGATTTCCTTCATTAACTTCAGAAAAAATTTTTTATCACATCCACTATAGTTTTCTTGCTTCATACAAAAGTAAAGGAAATCCTATAACACATGGAGTAGGTGCCTCATGAACAGCTCGCTGAAAATAAACAAGTCATAAATTGTATCTCTTTTCCTTGAGATAAATTCAAATCCATAACCATTATTTGCATTCAAGAACCCAAAAGTAAAGATAGGAAGCGTATTACGTTGAACAACCCCCCAAACTGGGAAATGTTTATAAAAAGAAATGATTACGTTTTTAAACAATCTGTCACTCCAGTGATTTTTCCAAGAAACACTTTCTTCTCTTTAAAGTGTAATAACTTAGAAAATTCTAGAAAGGAATCACCAGCAACAAGCAAAACAAATTGCAGTAAATAACCCCAAAACCTAGATATCTGGAAAGCAAAGCAAATCTTCGGATCAAATAAATCCGGAAACGTTTTTATTTGAGGAAATCTTCCAAGAAAAAAAAATTCCACTCATCAACGTTGAATCAATATTTCAGCATTTAAGACATAGGTTTTGAAGTAGGGGTTAGAATATAGATTTTCTTCCTCTTTTTTAAACAAATAAAATATAGCGATTTTCAACATAAAGATATTTTCTGAAGTATATGTATAAACTGACAGAGGATCAGGTGAAACTGTGCTGATAGTTAATATGCCAAAAAGTAGAAGCAGATTGCTACAAGAAATCAATTTATTTTTTGATGAACTATATAATATACCCTTTCTTCCAAGGGGAATTGAAAAATTATAATAATCGAGACGGAAAGATAAAAAATATTAAGAGTAAGTTTTTAATTATATTTTGAATAATTTTAATTCACTTTCTAAATTATTAAGCGAAAAACCACAAAAAATTATTACGTAAATGGAGAGTTTGTGTATGTTCCCAATCGCCAAATGACGTGATCGCAGCCAGTTGTGGTTACACTAATCCCGCTTATGTTAAGAATACGATTTGGCGTTCGTTATCTTTAGATTTGGCTAAATGTAAAAATGGGTTTTGCGGATATTTCATTTCCCAAGTAGGTTTGCGAGACATGGATTGCAATAACGGACAAAAAGTTCAATACCGGTATTCGGTATTTTTTAGGTAGTAGAAATTTTAGGAAAAAAAGAAAGGTGTTTCTTTTAATTTTTTTTTCTTTGCCACTTTTATTAGAGTGTAAATATCTCAAAAAAATAATTTGTAACTTATAATCTAAAACAGAATATAAAGAATCACAAAAAAGTAAAGGAACGCCTTATTTATTTAAATCACAAAAAAGTGTAAATATCATTATTCAGTCTATGGTACTATTACAAATTTTTGAAAGAAAGATACGTCGATTAACTGTGCGCATGAACTGCAGATTAACCATGAATGCATGCGACAAATCATTACCCAGAATTTAGGGATGAGAAGAACGTGTTGTCGTCTTGTGCTAAATCCCTTGACTGACGATAAGTAAAATAAACTTTTAGAGGCTTCACATGATTTTGTCGAAGCGATGTATGCGAAATCAAATTTCTTTAACTGTATTGTCACTGAGTATGAGTACTGGTGTCTTAGGTACGACCCTGAAACGAAACGACACAACATGGAATAGCGTTCTCCTGCATCATCTAATCGTAAAAAGGTCAGAACCGAGAAGTCACGCATGAAAACGAAGCTCATTACCTTTTTTGATAGTCAAGGCATTATCCAAAAGGAATTTCAACATGAGGGGACGATAATGAATGCGGCAAGATACATTGAAATTTCTCCTCGTTTCATGAAACGTTTACGCAGGGTACGACCCTAGTACGCACAACACTGTTCATGGATTTTTGTTCGACAATGCTCGCCCCACACAGACAATATAGTCGAAGTTCCTGACAAAAAGTTGGGTGGTACAAATTGAATATCCACCATACTCGCTATATCTCAATCCTCCAAAATCCAGTTCTATTTCCCCGACTGAAACTCGCTCTGAAAGGAAAGAGATTTGACGATATTTCTGACATCCACCGAAACGTGATAAGGCTTTTGAACTCCATTCCAAAAGATGACTTCCTGCAAAGTTTCCAGAACATGTATAGTAGATCTCAGTGGTTCATAGTTATGGGAGGTAACTACTTCGAGGGACAGTAAGGCAGCTTTGTGGCTATTATTTCATCTACGTTAACGTTACAGGACAATACACCGAACTCTATTGTCAGAGGTTGTAGATAGCTATTATATTAAATTGTTAAGGTACTATGTTGAGATTGATGGTTTGTTAATCTTTTTAAAAAATCCCGAACTTTTATTTTTAAACATGTAAAAAGTAATAGGTAAACATTCTAAGATTTACATATTTTACCTAAAAAGTGTTTAAGTGTGTTATATATTTGTGAGGATTTTCATGCTTCATTTTAATATACTACTAGCAGTTATTCTATCGCTTTGCTTGGTACTTCATGTTAATGAATGACTATAATATATTTGACGATTTCAAGGGATTAAAATATTTTACTGGGATAACCTTTATCTGGTTTCAGTTGCAGAATTGACTGATGAAGCAACATTTTAGTATTTAAAATGCATTTTTTTTTAATTTTACGCCCATAAAATGACTTAGTGGAACACAACATTAACGCGCAATAATAAGTGACAGAAGCGTTCTCTGTTCGTTTCAGGTATCTCATTTTTTTATGGTTTCTTGAACCGGAATCTCATAAATTCATATTATTTGTGTTAAAGAATATTGTGATTGGTCAAATTAATGGATGATGCATTATTGCATCATCTTATTCTGACGATTATTCTTCACTGCCGACGTAACAGTTTTTAAGGAGACAAAGCTATGGTTAAAATGATATTTCCCTTTAAGCAGATAAACTAAACAATTTAACAATCAGTCGAAGCATTAGAGAGTTCAAGACCTTTATAAACATAATCCCTCTACAGAAAATTTAAATAGTGAATTATTAATAATGTATTTTACGTATTTTTTAATATCTAATTTTCAGCATTAAGCTTACGAATGTATTTAAAAACATTTTTTTAGCTCTAAACTCTTGATTCTGAAGGATTAGAACTTAAATTGTAGCTAGTTTGATATCACGGGGCATGATGCCAAGCGCTACTTGGCGCGATATCGCCAAACTTTGTTGTCCCCGGAATTCAACCCAGATGGCCCCAGCTTCTCGAAATTAAATTTTGAAATTGTTTTGAAATACTTTAAAAATATTTTAAAAAAAAATATAAAAAAGAGATTGAGAATAACCGTAATCAATAAATAATGTTACTATAAAATATTAAAATTACATATAAATTTTTTTTAACTAATAACAATATTATGATATAATCTAACAGTAATTGTATATAATATTCATATGGTATGATTTAATAATAATTATTATAAATAATGAGAATCATGTAATATTTAACATTAAAAAAAAAATCATCGTATTGTAATATAAAAATTCATAATACCATAAAGGTTTAAAAAATTTTTTAAAAAAGAACATAAAATTAAAATGAATAACAAAAAAATAATTAAAAAAAAAAGAACATAATAAAATTATAAATGAATAACAAAAAAATAATTATAAAAAAAAGAACATAATAAAATTATAAATGAAGAAATATATTATAACTATAAATAAAAATATTAAAAATATTTATAAATAAATATAATAAAATCAATTATTATAAATAACGAATATTAAAAAACATATTATAAAAATTGTGTTTTTTTTTATTATTAAAAAAAAATTACATAATATATAGCATTAATAAGAAGTACTGGAAACTTGCAATATTCAAACTCAAATATATGGAACTCATTGAATGTTATCGCTCATCTTGGGAACATAAACAAAACGGCCCCCGATACAACTAGTTCCCCTTTAAAATTTCTAAAATGGAATATATTTATCAAATTTAAATTACCCCCGGGTGTCCCAAAAAACGTAAGATGCTGTAAAAAAATAACAATTTAAGCATGAACACAAAATCTCTTTGAACTACATTTGCCTTTGCTTGAATTGATAAACAACAAACATTTTTTACTTTAAAAAGGGAATAAATTTTTTTTTAGATTTAAAAAAACCATATCACGTATTCCAAAAAATATCCCAAATTGTTTTCATCCTAAAATTTGGGGGGTGGAAACATTTCCTAAACTAATTTTTCTTCAGAACGTGAATTATTCATCGTTTTCTATCACCCTTTTAAAAATAAATCCAATAAAACCGAGAATCTTAAATAAGTTTTCACCCAAAGCATTTTTAACGGCGTAACTGTTTACATCTTAAACATCATGTACTGCCGATAAATTAAAAGTTCCTCAATTTTGGTACAACCATTTCCTAAAATGTTTTCCCCTAGCTGAAATTAACTATATCCACAATGTCTGCAAAACTAAAAGATTCTGAATTACTTCATAAAAATTAAATACTGAAAATAAATATATTTGAAATAAACATTATATTGCAATTGGATGTGATGTCCCAAGATAGAATTGAAAATGTTCATATTGCATTTGGAAGTTTGAGATGTTAATCAAAAATATTTGAAAGTATCTCAAATAATATTAAGATGTTAATCAAATTTACTTTTTACATTCTGCAAAACATATGGATTAATTTTCAAACTTATGCTATATTTTTTATTATATTAAAGTAAAAAAGTTAACAATTAAGATTTGCATCAACATGTTTAAAATGATCCAATAGGCTCAATTCATGTGACGCCATAGTCACAGGAAAATTACAACCACGTTTTTAGCTAATCAGCTCAAAATCTCATTTACGTCATAGTCACACTATAAAACCAATCATGTGTATCTAGCTAATCGGTTCATGCACTTCGTTGTTGTCAACTGTTGTGATCTTTTTAGAAACTAATTCTTAAGAAATACAAATTTGTCAACAACAATCATGCACATTGGTAGACAGAATGCAATTTATTTAAAAGTACATTAAATAAGACTTTTTTTTAAATTTTGAAACCTTTTGAAGAAAATTATTTTTTTATATCATTTTAACATTCTTACTCAGTTATAAAATTTGAAATTTTACACAAGTTTTACAAATAGAGGAACAAGTACAATTATTTTGATGTCTGTTTTGAATTCAAGAGAGAACGCACGTTTGTCTTATGTAACCGCCATGAATTGAGCCCATTGGACAACTATAAAAAGAAAAAAAAGTTTTTTAAGAATCTCTCACTATATCCATTTCTCTACAATTTTATTATACGTTCATATCCCTCTCTTAAGCATCCTCTATCCTGAAAGTATACGAAATTTAGGACAACACCAAAAAAAAAATCTCGAAAGAATAACTACAAAAACAGAAAGAGAAAGCATATCCTCAGAGCACGTAAATCTGGAAGCACATTTATTTGCTGAAAGGATTGTCAGGAAAAAAAATCTGGATCAATGTCGATTGAGCTAGTTTTTTCAATATTTGGGCCAAGATATTGGGACCAGAAACATAAAAGAAACTCTTCATGTCATTCAAAAAATAATACTCTACCGCATGCATGTATAAGTGGATTTTTCCTTTTCTTGAAAATTGCCTTTTTCTGATGTGTAAGATCTTCAAAGGTTCCAATCCTACTTCCTATACCCATGTTTTAGAACAAAAAAAAAAATTCTGATAATTCATTCTACATTATAAAGGAAACACAAAGTGATTAAGCCTAAATTTTTTAAAACTGTTTCGCTTGTCTGTTTATATAAGTTTCAAAAACGTGATAGAAAGTACGATAAAGACAAACTTTTTTAGTATTTCCTTTTTTATACAAACAAAGGGAAAAAAGTTTGACATCTAAAAGCCATTTGATGAGATTTTTTTTTTATTTAACAAAATTAATAAATATCAATTCGATGATTTAATAATAAAACTGTTCTATTTTTTTAAAATTTTAATAAAATTATTAACAAACACTTCTGATTTTTACACCTAAGATACGGAATAACGTGTTGTATGATTTTTTTAATGCAATTTTATGTTTTATCTTTGAATAATGATTATTCTTTTTTCACCGTAAATGGTTATTAAAAAGCATACTCTCTCACGCAAATCTGAATTAATTCTTATTTCAGTTTAGTTTTGTCACTAACTGAAATATATTTTTTACTTCGTTTTCATTTAAAAACATGATCCTTTTTACTCATTTTGCCGTCAAATCCTTGTTTCTTATTTGCATATAATTTATCGATATAATTATTGCATCACAATAATTATATCGTTTTCGATTTGACACACACACACATTGCAGTTATGAGCTCCGTCTTTTCATTTCTACATATTTTCCCTGTAAATTTACCAATGCAGCATTTAATTTATTATAATTCCAGTTTGCAATTTAAAAGAAATATTTTTTCGAATTTTACTAATAAATGATTTATTTTACCGTTTTGTGCTTGGGTTTTTTTTCGAATTAGAATCCAAAAATAAAAATTTAAAATTTTATCGTGATGAAAAAAGGGACGGTTCCCTTTTTATCCTTATATTACGATCATGTTACCCTTTAGAATGGATTACTCTATTTCAGCAAAGAAATTTACAGGGTTGAAAGGATTTCTTAAGAGGAGAGAAAATTAATTTCTGTGAAATAAGAAAATTTGTTAGGATTTAATTGGCATATGGCACATGCACTTTCTTTGTTTTTTTTTCTTCTTTTAATCCCTAATTTTACATCAGAAAAACAATTCTACATCCATATTGTAAATGAGGATTTAGCTTCCTAGTTGATTTTGATAACTAATTAAGGGGCTGTGGTAAACCAGTGGTCAAAGTTGCGGATCATGGCAAGCATGTTATGAGTTCGAGCCCAGTACCACTAAAGACCCGCTGTGTAGGGGAACTACGCACGTTAAATCTGTCGAGAGCTCAAACGTCCTCCCGTTGGTGTGGTAGTTAGAAGAGTGCCAGCACAGATGTCATCCTCGTCACTTAACCATGGTTCAAAATTACGAGGTCCGTCGCCGAAAGCCCTAGTGTAGTTGAACAGTGTAACGTTAATATTCACTCACTTACTCGATAACTAATTAATAGTTTTTAATAATATTTTTGGCAATTACTTAAAATTTTTACTCTTTTCCTTTTTTTTTTTACGCCAGACAATATTAGAGATGCAATTTCTTGTTCTTGTATTAAATGAAAAAAAATTGATTTGTTGTAATATTTAAAAAAAACATTAATATTTCCATTAAATTTTACTTTGTGATAAATTGAACTCGTCTATTACGAAGTTTAAAGTCAGAATGTTTTTGCAATTATTCCAGAAAAAGGCAAAATATTGCCCACGGTCCAAATGCATCCCAACTATAAATTCTATTGGTAACACTATATATTTAAAAACTATTTCAAAAAACGTTTCACTGTCAATGTTAAAGGAAAACTCATTTAAAGGCATTTTTTTTAAAATATAGAAATATATATACACTCAAGGACGAAAAAATTACCCATCGAAAAAGGGGTCAAAGTAAAAAACCTACATACGAAATATACTTTGATACAAGTAAATTTAGAAAATAAAAAGAAAAGGATAAACATTTTTTCAAAAAAAGGCAAAACAGTGAAGGATTTAATACCCTGTTGAACCCCTTCTAGCGCGAATGCACAATGTGATACGATCGAGTATTGATGCATACAAATTCTGTGTGATGTCTTGAGACATTTATATATATAGTTCCATCTTTGCTGTAACCTTGACTCTAGTTCGTTCAAACTCGTGGAATGCCCAACTCGCCGTCCCAAATTACCCTGGATATGCTCGATTGCGCCATCGGGGGAAACGGGCAGGCTAAAACTTAAAGTCCGGAACAGTCTTGGAAACCCCCTTTCCGTGGAGGCCGAGCATTGTCTTGTTGAAAAAAAAAAAAGGGTCCTGGGAGCCGTTGCATGATAACAAAGAAGTTCGGGATGTCATGGACATACCCTGGGCGTCATGGTGCCCAAAATCAAATAGGGGTGACCGGGGTATTGTGGTAAGGCACCCCCTACCATCACACCACTGTGGGGGAATGGTTTTCGCTGTGTAAAGAAAGGCAGGATTGAGGCGTTCATTAGGGGGTTCCACACACAAACACGATTGTCATCACCTGCTGGGGAAAATTTTTGGAATCGTCGAAAACGACCGGCCATTTCGCAGAAGTCCGGGTTCCTCGTGCTCGGCACCACCCAAAAAAGGAGGCATCGATGAGTGGGCGTAAAGGGCACCCAACGAAAGGGGGAACGCGACCCAAAATGCCCCCGGCCCTTCCCATGGTTCGAAATCAGGGGGTGAGGATTCTTCCGGGCCGGAGGGCGGGGAAAAGCGGTTTGTCGGGGCATTTTTTTGATGTGCCGGTTTTCCCCGGAAGCCCGGTTTTGTCGAGGGCGCCCCTGACCCCGGCCCCTTCGTTAAATGACATCTCGGGGGGCCCCAGTGGTCCCAACACCCCCCTCACAGCACAATAAAGGGGGGTAATTGACGAGCTACCCCCGCCTAGCTGACCCCCCAGCTTCCATCATGCCGATGATTCCCCCCCTCTCAAACTGCGATAGCTGCTCATTTGTCTTAAAAATTGGCCTAAGGGTTTGTCTCCTTAGCTTTTTGCTTTGTAAACGATTCAGCACACTAAAAACAAGTTTTTTGGTTACCTGTTTTATACCCACGGAGAACATTTAAAACTCCCTCTACTGGCTATATAATGCACAAATCACCCCGCATTTCTAAGTATTTGCATATTGGCATGCTATCGAGCCATGTTTTGTTATGATCCCCAATTTTTCCCTTAATTTTTTAATTTTTTGTCCAAAAGGTATATGCGCGCGCGTGTGTGTATAAAAAAAAATAATATATTTTTTGAGTAACCCAGGAGTATAAATAAATACGGTGAATTAATATTTTTTTAAAAATGATGGGGGAAAGTAATGCTACTTTTTGGTTTTTTAAAAAAAATTTTTTGAAAAATCTAAGGTAAAATTTTGATAAATGTTAAAAATTTTTTTTAGAAACTGTTTGTTACATTTTTCCCTTTTTTACTAATTATCGATTAATTATTGTAAGAAAAAATTATTATTTTAATATTCACATCTTGATGTAAAAAGAAAAAAGGTTTCCCTTCCAGGTTCTTTTTTTCGGATTATGGGAAAAAAAATGTAAATTTTTTTGCTATGCTTATTTTTGATACAAAATATAAAGGGTTTTTTTAAAACATAGTAGCATCATTCTCATACAAAATTTCCTTTAAAAAATGTAAAAAAATCAATTTAAATAAATAGGGAATTTAACCCGGGGGTTTGCTTTTTCAGTTCCTTTTATGGGTTTGTTTTTTTTTCCAAAAAAAGACCAGTTACGGGCTCGTAGAAAACGGCGATCAGCTTTTGATCAAGTATCCGAGTTGACAGAGGAAGGATAATGGCCTACCGAGATTGTGGATTATCTTTCAGGGGGAAAACGGTAGTCTTGTTGGGCAAAAACCAAAAAATGTAAGCGGATATGTGCCCCTTAAGTTTCATGAGGGTTTGACAAGAGGGGGCGAAACGCATCCACCAAGGTGCACCTCTTCCCCGTGAGGACAGGCAAATTGTTCGCATGGCAGTGACGGATCACACAGTCACATTACGAAGCATAGCACAGCACATTGGGTGTGTAACGCATCCTTCAGTGTCTGCGCGTACCATTCGACGCCGTTTACAGCAGAGTGATCTTTCCGCAAGTCGTCCATTGCTTGGTCTACCCTTGACGAAGAACCACAGACGTCTCCGCCACCAATGGTGCGATGAAAGAAGGATGTGGGTGGCAGAATGGAATGAATTTGTCTTTACTGACGAGTCACGATTCCGTCCGATGGTCGGATTCGAGTCTGGAGACACCGTGGAGAAAGGATGCTGAACAGCTGCGTTATGCACCACCACACCGGGTATTATAGTATGGGGCGGTATTGGATATCCCTCCCACACTCCTTTAGTACGCATTGTTGGTACTTTAAACAGCCAGCGCAACATCTCCGAGGTGTTGGAGCCAGTTGTCCTTCCTTACCTATGGGCTTGTATTCAACATTCAGCCATATTTCAACAAGATAATGCGCGACCACACGTGGCCGCATTTCCAAAGGCTTATGTAAATGCCGGTTGAATTGCTTCCCTAGCCGGCTCGCTCTCCGGATCTTTCCCGATAGAAAACATGTGGTCCATGGTTGCTAACGATTACAGATTACACCCCTAGCTGCCACACCAGATCAACTTTGGCACGTGGAAGCTGCTGGTCTCTGTTCCCCAAGAACACATCCAAAGTCTCTTTGAATCAATGATGAGGCGTGTGGCAGTGGTGATCTCCAACAATGGCGGCTACTCTGGCTACTGATTCTGGCAGGAACCCCACTTCACAGAAGTCTATACATTTAATCATTTGATACTTGGTCAACATGTTATCTACAAAATAAATTTTGTTGTGCTATCTCTTGTCTTTCTTGGTGTTGCATTTACGGTTGCCAGTAGTGTATATTTATATATATTCTTAGCAATAAGCTTTCTATTGTATCCAAATACTTTTATAGACCTCACTTCTTTATTTTAAGGACAGGACTTGTGACTTTTAAAGAATGTATACTTTCCTTTTGCCCATGTGACTCCTCTTTGGAGGTCCATCCATTTTTTTAAAACTCGTTAATATTAGACATTTATTGAAAAAAGACACATGCTTGCCAAGTTTCAAGTCTGTAGATCTAATAGTACAAAAACGGTATTTTATCCCCTGAACACCTCCGTAATCTCCGTTGGAAGTATTTCCACAAAATTCGTCCTTAAACGTTGCCAAATCTAAAGAAGTCGCCAAATGCAGTAATCGTTTTCTAAATACGCAAGGGAACGGTTTTCGCTTATTGATTGCATATCACACATACACACACATGTTTTTCTTAAGCAAGGTGGAGGGTGTGGCTTAGAAAATAATTCACTCACAATCAATTTTAAAATTTTTATTGGGGAAAATAGGTTCTAGAGCTCATTTGCAGCATCAGCGAAGCTTCCTCAAAAATTTATACATCAGCAGCGTTGATTTGTATTCGCGTTTCAATCAAATATGCAACTATTTAAATTTATAAATAAGATAATTCACTTCTATTTTCTGTCGAATTATAGTCAATACAGGTAAATTTAAACTTATGATGTCTCTTTGAAGAGCAATGTATGATGAAATGGAATACGGCGATATACCATAAATTGCACAGAACAGAGAACATGCAGAGTGTTAAATATTCTGTTTGAACAAGCATGAAAAATTTATTTACATTTGCAGAACAAGAGAATTAAATTAACCTCAGAAACGTTTTGTTTAACTTGAAATCAATCTTCAAATCTGAAGTCTTAAAATTAATAATACATCGCATCATTCTAATCTGTATTCATACGGTATCTTAAGTGAACTTTTTTTGCCTTCTAAAATTACGGTTTCGAAATTCGAAATCTAATTTAGATGTTAATTAGCAGGGATAATTCAGTGTAATTACATTTCGTAATCTATTATCCTTTATTTTGTAAACAAATGTAAATTGTTCATCCACAAACGAAAGCATCTATTCTATTTATTTATAAATTCATGTACTACCCCCCCTTTTTTTTAAACTG
>BMAV01000062.1:0-41923 GCA_019973955.1 Trichonephila inaurata madagascariensis | reverse complement strand
CCCCCTCCCCATTCCCAATAGCCGAGGCAATTATTTCTAGCAAAGCGAATATCTCGCATCGATCGTGGTCCAATTTACTCATGCTAGGGTGTCATGCCAACGCACATGCATCTCCAGATCACAAAGAGAAAACCGGACGAATATTTTTCTTCCAGATGTTATTACACCCCGGGTCTTTCACCGACAACCCTAGTGAGCCCTAACTGTCACTTTTGACACATGCCTTCGCCCGCGTTGGGTAGCCTAATCAAGTGCAGGAAGCTCGCAAACTGGAAGTGATGGGAGCGAGCTTTTTCTCCACATGGTTAAATGATGCATTTATTTATGGGGATTGGTTTTCTCTTTCGCTGGCCTTCTGCTCGAGGAAAACTATGTTGGAACAATTTTGATAATGTTAGATGTTTCTCTAGCAGGACAGACATGTTTTAGTATATGCATATATACTTTTAAGTATTTTATTAGTAGACAAAACTATATGCACATAATTCTTTATTAGTTTAATTATTGCAACAAAATAATTCAGATACCTTATATTTTTAATTCGCTTTTTTATGAATAATAAACATTTATATATATTTTTTTAAAAAATAAGTAACATTAACAGTATGTAAGGAGTTTCCATTGCCACCCCACTTAGTACGGGGGTTATGACACTCGGTTTGTAATCGAATGGGCTCGAGTACAAATGCTGAATAAGGCATGGATGTACTTCGAGAAGAGAAGTCGAACTTTCACCCAAAATGGATTCCCGTCTCGAATGGAAAGAAACGCACCCCTACTGTTCTATGCTGGGATCATCACTTTTAAAAAAAGTCTATACTTCTTCTGTGTTTGTATTGCATATTTCTGTTCATCTTTCGTATGTATTCCAGTATGAAACACACGATAACAACTATTTCTATTCGGACTTCTACTAATCATCTTGGGAAAAATACTCTTCTTTATGTGTGATATTAGTTTGAAAATCGCTTTCCGTAGAGAGAACTTGGTTTTATGCAAATGCAATCTTCTATTTAAGTGTCAGTCTTTGAGTATACGAAGTAACGTTTAAGTGTTGATCGTAAGTGGAAAACCTAGTCACACATCGTTATATCAAACCTAGAAGAAGGACCCCACGTTTTAGTGCAATTGGAAAAGCTTGTAAAATTTTAAAAAATGGCCCCCCCATATGTTTGATTTACTTCTGATTAATGATTTTTTTTCTCCTTGGGTTTAGTTATTAAAGTGCATTTCCGTAAGTGTTAAAAGTTAAATAAAAGTAGTGATTTTAACATCTTGTCTGTTTCTTCCTCGAACACCCGTAATCGACGGGTAGTGACAAGTAGACGTAAGATGTGCTTTAATAAAAAGTGTTTCGCGGTTTTTCACGGGCTCATATTGGTTGAAGTGGAGATTTTGCTGGCCGATGGGGTTATCGGGGGGGCTCCGAATGAAACATAGTTGTAGAAGCCATTAAATTGAACACGAAATGATTACGAACAAATATTTGCTTGAATTAATTTTTAATAATTTAAACATTAAACATGATTACGTGATATGCAGACAAAACAAGCTTTAGAGTAAAACAGAATGAGTACTTATCTTAACTGAGAGGCAACTTTTGAAACTCACCAAAGAGAAATTTACCAATATGGTCAAATAGCTAAACGACAATAATTCAGGAAGTTACTAGTGCAACTATATTGTGAACACAACAACAACCTCTACTGTTTATCTCACTGATTATTTATATGCTATTTAGTAGTGACGTTCGTTTGCAGAGTGGAGTTTTTCTAGCTCTAGGTGCCAATTTAGGCTAAACGGGAAAACTCAAGTTCGAGATCTAGACCAAGCGGATATCCCTTTATTACAAAGTACCCTTATAATTTTTTAGAAAGCAGCTTAAATTGTCAATGAGGTAAGCTAGTGAAAGCCACGAGATTCTAGCCAATCAATTGTAAAAATCATGTGACGTCATAGTCACCGATAAAAACTATCTTGTGTTTCCAACTAATCAGTTCACGCCTCCGGTGTTGCCAAAGTTTTGCTCTTTGCAGAAACTTTTCTTAAAAAATATATATGTATACAAAATGCATTTTATTTAAAAGTATAAGCATAAAAACGACTTTTTAATTAAAAATCTTTTGAAGAAATTTTTTCCTTTAACATTTAAACATCTTTACCCAAATATGAAATTTGAAATTTTATCTGAGTTTTACAAATAGAACAAGTACAATTAGTTTAATGTTTGTTTTGAATTCAATGGAAAACACGTGTTTGTTTCTATCATGTGACTTCATGAATCAAGCCCATTAAGTGATCTTGAACTAATTTTGCACATCAGGCATGTTTTATATGAGCAAGGGTTTCACAATTACATATAAACAATTAACACTATAGTATGATATAAAAAGTTTTATGTACATTCACTAGACGTGCACTTGTTCAGAAGTGTAAAAAAGTATTAAATAATGAAAAAATAACACGAAATCTATTCATACATAGGAAAATATTTTTGAAGGCGTAGATTTCAAGTATATTAAGTAAGTTTTAACTTACTCCTCCTCCCAATTTTTTTTTTTCATTTTTCAATGAATTCCTAAAGTTACTTTTACAATATCCACTGCTTTTGGAATATATTTCGGTTTTTTAAATTTTTAAAATTTTGATCTCTTAATTTTTTTATTTGATTCAAATTAAAAAAACTTCAGAGTTTTTTTTGGAAAAATTACATTCTTTTAAAGTCTCAAAAATTTTGGGGGGGTTAATGAAATTTTTTTTGTTTTCGTTAACGTTCTTTCAAATTTTTTAATTAATTTCTTTAAATTTTGGGGAAAATAAGGGGTTTTTTATTTATTTTAACCTCACAATTTACTACATTTGAAATTTGATTCGAACCTTTCTGTATTCGTATAAGAAAAACGCTTTTTTTTTGTGAGTTAGATATGTTTTTTTCAAATTTTTAAAATAACATGAAATCTTCTTAAACTCATGTTGTTTACTCACCAAAAATTATATCAATGCAGAAAACTTGAATTTGAAATAATTTTTTTTATAAATATTTATTTTCCATGAACCAAATTTTAATTCTGGCTTAAATTTCAAAGAAGGATAATTAGACAAAATATTAAGACATTAAACTTTAAAACTTTAAAATTGCAAATTTACGACATATCTATAAGGATAAATATATATTAATTATATATAATAAAATATATATATATATAAAATTCATTAAAAATTAAATTAAAACCATTTATTAAAAAGGTTACTCTTTTAAACGTGTTTTTTATAAAAATTTTTTTAAAATTCAATTTATTTAAAAAATTTAATTTATTATTTAAACGTTTAAATATGTCATTTAAAAATTCAGATTAAATAGAACGTTTTTTTAAAAAAATCAATGATGATAATATGTTAATAAATTAAAATTTGTTATTTTTTAAAAGTATTTTTAAAATCCTGACTTTCTGTCTTTTTATTATAAAATTTATATATTTAAAAGAACCATACGGTAATATTTTTGGAAGAAATATACAATATATTTTTAGGAAATAGTACAAACACGCATACATTATGATAAAAAATTTCCCATCAACATCCAAAAACTCTTTTTCAAAATTTAAACAAGCTTTTTCTTTTGGGTTAAAAATAACCAAACTTAATCATAATCAACTATCCTAAATCCATTTCCTAATCCCAAACAGAACTATAATAAACATTAACGCCTTGTCACGCCCGGGATTAAAACTAAAATCTTTGTGATCACTCCTCTTTTTTGTTTTTCAATGTAGTCATCGGGTTTTTTTTAAAAAATCATCTTGTGTGTAAATAGCTGCAGCTCCTTTTTCTTTGTGTGTTCATGTTTTTTTATTGTCGAACGCCTTTGGGTTTTCTTGAAAATGAAAAAAATGAACGTCCATTCCCAAAAGGGTTTTTATGAAACCCTATAAAACATTGAAAAATATACAACCCCAATACCTCATATATATATATATATATATACATCTCTTTTCTAATATTTCTGCGTTATTGTTATTTTCATTGTTTTCTTTTATTCTTGAAGAATTAAAAGAAATTAAAAATTATTTTAATCCGTTTCCGAAATAATTCGATAATCTAAAAGCGGTTGTGATTTTGCATAAATAAAGAAATTTCATCCACCCCAAACTCTTCGATGAACGCTATCTCGCTTATAAGGGATACACCGATATTCAAAACAGAAAAGAATGAACCCTCACACACATGCAAAATATGTACATTAAAAAGAAAAACGGAAATGGAAATCTCCAATGGTGTCAGGAAACTTTAGATTAAATTTCTTCAGAACCTTAAATTGAGAAACGTAAGTTACACAAGAAGAAAAAAAAATCAATGTCCTGAAATTGGCAACGAAAAATTCCATATTTTATCTCGTTCAAAAATAGTTTCCTTACATCTAGCGCTGTAGCAAGAATGATTTTTGCAGATCCGGAATAGGTATCTCCTTTTTTTTTCTTTCTATTTCTCTAGATCATGCAATTTGCATATAAATAAAAAGAAACACTCTCTTTTTTTTTTCGGGAAGATGTGTCACATCAGCATTTTCGCTTGACTTAAAACATACAAGAAAGCATCTCGTGGCATTTGTTAGGAAATACATGTGTCAAAAAACAAACTTTTGTTTGCATTTCCAAAATCCTCATGGGGGAAAAGCAAATAGTTTCAAATAGAGGGAAAAGAGAATAAAAGTCAAGACTTTGGGCATTCTTTCTTCGTTCTAAAATATGGAAAGTAGAAGGTTTACAAAACGGTCAGTGTATCCAACGCAAGGGAACAACGGCGTACAAAGAAAAAAATGTTTTCAATAACAATTCGCATTGATGTGCTTGCATGTACATTTGAACATTTGACATGCGGGAAGATGAAGGCACTCTTTTTTTATGCTACGAATGAAAGCATAAGCTGGAAAAAAGCGCATATTGAAAGCACTGAAAGAAAATATTAGATTGTTTTGCACAGAAAACATACGCATTCGAGTTTCGATTTTATCACACTGTTTAGATTAGTTTATCTGTAGAAAATACGAAAACTCATGCATAGCATTTTAAATATTATGTATGAGTTTCCGTAGTATTAAAATAAAGCTACATAGATAATGTTGTAACTAAATAATAATTCTTTCAAAGACTTTTTCAAGTTAGTGTGATACAAATTTATTAAACAAAGGAAAATAAAATTTAGAATATTTATTACAATTATAATGAGGGATATATATGTCATTTAGGTAAAAAAATTATGATTTATCGAGTTTAAAATCTAAAAATTTTAAAAACTTTAAAAAGCAAAAAATATACAGTATTTTCTTGCGTTATTTTTAACTACGGCTTAATTTTTAATTCATCGAAATTAAATGGAAAATTCATTTTTATTATTTTTGCTGCATACTTCAACTCAAATTTTTGAAATAAAATTTATAACATTCGTATTTTAAGAAATAGCTTGCTTTATAAAACTTTTAAATTACAAATTGACGGTAACTCTATTGAAATTAATAACCAAATTTAAGAATTTTTATGTTTTTTGCTCTTTTTATAAAGGTATCTCTTTGAACGAATTACAAATTTTAAGATGCGTCGACAATCGCCTTCTTGTTGCTTCGAAGCTAAACGTTAATCACCAATCAATGAATCAAAACCTCATTACTTAAACGTTTACAAAATTATGACTTATATGTTTCAAAATATAATATTATATTAATTTTTGACTATTAATTTTCAATTGTTTTTGTAATTCAATAAATAATAACACAGCCTAAAATATTACTTGTATTCTTAATATCAGTCAACAATTTCAGAAAAATTTCTATCACAGAAAATATAAAATCATGATTAAAATATTTATACATTAACTGAAATGTTACACACACATTACAATAAACATAGCCCTTTTAACATACCGATAAATATACGTGAAAGTTAATTAATTAGTTGTGCGTTATTATTCTTAATAGCTCCATATAGTGTTTGCAAAGAAAATATTTTTTCCATTATAAAATTTATTTGAACTTATTTTAATTGATTTATTTATATATATAAATAAAAAATGCATCTTTTTTTTAATATTATTAATTAATAAGTGCCACATACTTCTATTGGGAATTTTTAGGTGAGAACAATATTTGTTGTAACTCAAAGACTATAAATGTTACTTAATTTGTGGGGTACAATTTAAGTATAATAGAAGGCCTTACAAACACATTTTCTATACATAAATGTAAAAGGGGAAATGATGATTTATATTGCAAACACGTATATACAATAAAGCGTAGTTATCTGTTATAACAATGTTAACAATAGCTTCTTTGCAATTTTACAAAGAATAATTCCTCAGAATTAACTTCTATTAACAATAATGCATACTTAGTAAATCAATGGACTTAATTTCAAAATTATCAAGTATTCCATCCAATCACAGTAGATATTCACTCGATGGATTATATCTCGATGGATTCTCGATGGATATTATATCGCCAATCACTGGAAATTATATCGCCAATCACTGGAAAGCATATACTAAAGCTGAAGAATACGTATCTGAATAATTATTTTATAGATTTCTGTAAAGAAATTTTACTGTCAGCAATGATTTTTTGAATTGCTTTGATGGAGATTTCGCGTATTTATGATTCAATACCTCACACCTCGATATAAATTACTAAGCAAAAATAACCCTGTTTCAGTATGCTCTACAAATAATCCAAGTTATATATTCGTGAATAATAGCTAGAATATACTGTGACTGACTTGTAGCAGAATATCTGTTGCAGTACATCAGAAAGATTATCTAATGTTTAAGAGTTTGACGATGGAGAAGGTAAAACTTTATACATTTTACATACACATTACTGCATCATTATGAGTTTAGAACTTTTCATTTGATGGAAATAATAATTTATTATAAGTATATCATTATATAGGTTTATTGTGTAAATAATAAAGCAAACACATTTTAAAGTACAGTTGGAAACTTTTGATGACTTTTACAATTTTCTCTCTTTCTCCTTCTCTCTCTCTCTTTTTTATGCAGCTAAACATAATTGGAGTAAAGATATTCATTTGTATATCAAAAGTGTTATAAATTATTTTATTCAATTTCTAAGATATTATCCCATCATAATATCAGACATTTTTACATAGCTTGATAGAAAATAGTCTAACTAGATTATATGTTTCACAGGTTTAATTCTAACCCAAACATTAGTTCCAAAGATATTTGAGGAAAACTGTGAAAAAAGGATTGAATAGAAAATTGTAAAAGTAATTCATAGTATTTTTTTCTTTGCTTTAATCTGCGTGATTTATGAATCTATAACTAAGATTTATAAATTAGTATACGGCTCTTTAATGCGAAAATATAAAATTGTAACATAATTTTATGAATACACTTCCCCGAAAAAAAAACTAATATAATTGAGCCAAATTTTGGATTTTAGGGTCTAAGTACATAAACATTCTAAATATATAAACATTTTGGCAGGCTAAAGTGTATAATTTCTCTAAATGTATTTGATAAGCTATTTTTTTCATTATTTCTTTTTATTTACCTTATATTTTTCAATTTTTTTTTAAAAAAAATATTCATCGGAATAAACATTTTTAAATGGTGTTATTTAGAAAAAGAAATTATCAAAAGTTTGAGATGTTCATTAAACATTAGGGAACCCATTCTTATTAACCTCAAAACTCAAAAAGGTTTCTTGAAAGTTTTACGAAGTTTGAAATTTATTTCAATTTTAAAAAATCGTATAAGCAAAAAAAAGAAAAGAAAAATTGGAATCCGAAGTGGAAAACTTTTCTTCACAGTTAAAAACATATGTAATTCAGTTAATTAATTAATCTGTTAACTATATGATTTAATTCCATAAACGCGCTATTAACAGTAATACTAATTTTATTAGCTGTAATAAGAATTTCAAACACTATTATATGCGTTCCATTGTTCTTTTTGACGACTATATTTTCGGTTCCGTTAATCGGGTGTCGTTTCCAATATAATTTCTCCTTCAAGTACGATGTTCATGCACAATCATTCAGTTTTATGCTGTGCTAATGATGGAAGGTAATATCTAATAAATAGATTGCATGAGAGAAGTTCATAACATATGACTGAAACATTCTAATTATTTTCGATTCAAAAATAATACTAAAATTAAATTTTAAAAATTACTAAAAACAAAAATTAATAGAAATATAAATAATTACCTAAATCATTAAGCTTCAATTTTTCAAATGATCTAAAATTGTTTTTCAAGTCCTTTCAAGATATCTGTTTTTATTCACACAAAGGCTACATTTAGCTAAATAGTACCAAATAATTAGCAATTTAACAAAGGCTGTGTATCTGTGGTCAATGTGAAGATTTAAAACTAGAAAAAATAAACAAGTCTTATATATATATATAGAAGTCGCATTTGATTGTGTAACATCTGACATGTTATCGTGGTAAATACGCAATATTAACTTTTCTCCTGAAAAAAATATGAATCGGGTATGATTGGAAATAATTTTCTAACGAACAATTATATCTTTAATGAAAATTGTATTTAATTAACAAAAGGAGTAATGCAATATTTTATCAAAGATAATTATTCTTGTTCAATTTGGGGAAGAGTGGAGACAATAGACTCATTATGACTAAAATAAGACACATATACTTGTGATTTCAAAGTATTTAAAAACCGTTGTAAAACAGCGTTAATAACAGTACCACTGTTAGAAGTCGAATCATTTTGATTTGTGTTCATTTGGAGCTTGAGTTCATCATTCATAAAAGTTATGAGTGGCTCAGCTTTTGGCAAACTGAAGTTAAATTTAAAATCACCACTCAAAATCAGGGGAATGTAGTGATAATTTTTTTAAAGAGCAGAACCATCTTCGTTATATGGTAAAAGTACAACCGTTTGATTCGAAGAAATGTATACGACCACCGAAATCACTGTTTGTCCATTTTCAAATAAGCATTCTGCCTCACTTATGTTTCCCAATATCGTGACTAACGGATTTAGAATCTAGCACTCGAGTGCTTGATGGCTATTAGAGTTGGACCCCCATACTAGGGTAGCGAAAAGGCACAGCCACGCACTCTCATTGGTCAAATCAAGCAGCGCGCGCTTACGTCACATCCTGTTACAAACTTCCGTCCCTTTTCACGAAATCACTCCCACAAATATCCAGCAACCGAGAGAGGAAAGATGTTAAACATCAGAAAGAAGAAAAAAAGGATAAAAGTGGAATGGTTAAATGTATACAAACATTGCTAGAACACCCAGACTGCATCGAGTATTGTGCAAAAGACATAAAACCCAGTGAAGAAAGGAGCAATGATCTAGGCACTTTGAGGTCATACATTTTATTCTTACCATAAAAATTAAGGTAATATTTGAAGACAATATGGGATTCTAAATATCTATGTTCTAGTTGTTTAATTTCTGTTTTAAATCAATCTGCATATTGATAAAAAAAAATATGTATATCGATTAGTATAACGATTAGCATATTGATTAGCGTATAGGATAATAACATATTTAATGCAAAACGAATAAATAATATTCAATCCATTTCAGATATTTGTAATTTGAACCCTAAAATAAACAAGACATGGAAATGACATAATTGGCAAAAATTCAAATTCTATGCTAGATTTAATTTTTGTAATATATAGTGTATTTTCCATTTCAAAAGTTTCAATTTGTTCGTTGAGAAAGTAGATGTTTTCCAACACTTTAGCGTGTAGAAATTAAAAAAAAACATTTCTTGTTGTTTTTTTAAAATCTTGTACAATCAGCTTGAAACCAGTAACACAATTCATTTCATATCCAGTCGTTCTCAACGAAATAGTTTTGTTTACATTTATAATATGTTACATTGCAACGGACTTCAAAGCTTGTCATCTCTTTAACTTCGGTTTTCCTAAAGGGTTTCCCCTGTTTTGAATACTAATTTCTCAAGAGTATTATGCTCAATTTATAAACATGAAATGGCATGTAGTATATTTTGAATACTTTAATTAATTTCCGTATAATAATAAGTAAAATAATACTTCATTTGACTGCTGTTCCGAAGACAGCCAGTTTAAGTGAATTTGTCAGTACAAAATTATTTATTACAAAAATACTTCAACAAAAGGTTTTTCTAATGAACTTCATTAAGCAGAATATTTAATTAATTGTCTTCTTAGAGAAAAATTATGCATCGCACAAATAAAAATATTATGCATTTGGAATACTCATCATAATAAATTAAATAATCAACTTCTTTACACAGTTTCGAAGTGCAGGTAAATTTATTCAAATACAATTTTTCCTACTTCGTTTTAAGAATTGAAAATGTTTAAAAAGAACAGTCAATAAGAATGCAATATTTATAAATCAGATACTAATGGAAATTGTTTTGATAATTTTTATTAAACACAAATAAATCCCTACCATACATGGCAGTGATATCTATCCCTTAGTAGGGAATATTTATATTAACAATAAAATCGCTTGAATTTATTTTAAATGGAATCCTTTATTAATTTACTTAAAAACATACTATTGTGTTTTTAAAAACGAAGTAATTATTTTATGTAATGCGTTGATATTTATTAATAAATACAATCATATTTAGTAAGATTCAATTTCGAAAAAAAAAATTCTTGGAAATGGCTTTTAAAATGTTTTTTGTGTTCACTTTAAAGGTGAAAACGTTCCATTTTTTTTCGGAATAAGATTCGAGGAAGAATAAAACATTCTTTGAACACTAGAAAACTTTTTTTTGTGATAAGAAAAAAAAATCTTTTTCTGCAATACACTATTTTTTCGAAAACTACGTGCATGATATTTACAGAAAAAGAATTCAATCTGCCCATCTTTCTCTATTGTTAAACGAATTCAAAGAGAATTCAATTTGTCAATTATGCAGAAGATTTTTCCGAAAAATATAAAAAGAAAAACAAAACTAAATCAATGTAATTTTTGCTATAGAAACATTGCTCGAAATATTAGGTAATGTAACTGTTTTCAATTAGAATGAATAGTTACAAAAGGTTTAAAGATATCAAGGTTTTCAAAGTGACAAGTTGCAACTGTGATTATTTTATTTTATAAGATTGAAAAATATAATTCATTATTTTACCTTCTTTCTTTTTTTTTTGTTCTTTTTTAGATCAAATGAAGTCCTATTCATTAAGTTTTTAAAGAAATTGATACAAAATTAAGAAAACTTAATTTACCCCTACAAATCATGGAATTTTTTTGCAAAATAATAATAAAATAAATTTACTCTGTTCAATTCAATTATTTTCATCTTGCAAGTCAAAATTATTTTAAACTTGTCAATTTATGTTAAACTTATCGTTAAACTAATTTGAAATTAAAATGGCTATATTTCTCCAAAATGCATTTTATACATCATACACATACTAGCGATTTTAGTCTTAACCGGCTTAAAATATTTTGTGATTTAATTCACACATGTTTAAAACATGAAATATCTTCACTAATAATTGTAATTATCAAAACTCTTGTCTTCATAAATTTTGCCAAACATTACATAGTATTCTGTGCCTTGCCTCAAGGTAATGCACTTTAACTAATTTATGTGAAGTGGTTATGTCAAATAGATGGCGAGCGCACAAATCAATTTGGCGACAAATCTCAAAACTGCAAGACGATTAGTCGCTATAGCAACCTTTGACGTCAACTATATGTAGGCGCTATTTCGCCAAGAATGGTATACATAATTCAGAAGTCATAATGTATAAATTAGTTGTGTTATAATCATTATTTATGTATTTAAGTTATTTATGATAAATACTTCAATAAAATAAAAATATTTTGTTTGTAACATTGTAAATATTACATTATGAATCTTGCACAAAATGCAGTATATATAAAAATAAAATAAAATAGTTTAAATAATATTTAATAATAAATATGTGAATTATTTCTTTACTATATATATGTAACTTTTTAATATATCAAGTAATATTTATTAAAATTTAAAAAAAGGAAATAATACATACTTACAATTGTTTCGAAATCCAATTATTAGAAAACAGATTTCCATTTTGAAAATCATATGAATTCAATAGAATTTGATAAAAATAAAGACTAGAAAAGACTTTGGTGAATCCAAAAATAAGTCAATATTTTATAATTAGAGCATATAATTTAAACCATAAAGATATATAGATCTTTGCATATGAGTTAAAAATTACAATATTAAAATTTCGATCTAAATTAATAAATTTTCCCAAATTGTATTTCAATATTTATTAAAACATAAACTTCCACTGATGCAGTTAAATCGATGGTTCAAAATACCATAAGATCGTACTAAAATATTGTGCTAGAATTAAAAGTGCTGAATTGGCAGGTATAATTACGTTTCTTTTGAAGTAAGTGATAAGCAGATTTATTTCACATAAGATTTTAAAATTAAAAAATATTTTTTGTTTGACGAACAGAATTATTTCATTTTAAAATATTTCCGGTCCAATACATAGTGGAAGTAAAATCTAAAAATAAATCTAAAATTTGTATGCGAATTATTATTTCTCGTTATCCTAAAAATTCATTTCGAATGGTTTTTTTATAGTCAATATTTTATAATTATTCAACTTTCCATTGTCGTAATTATATTGTTCTAAAAGTATGGTTTGAAAGGAAGTTAAAGTGTGAAAAAAATTAAAATCTCTGAATTCACAATATTTATTGTTTCTGCAAAAAGGTCAAAAAGCACTTTTTTTTCTAAAATTTCCAAAATTTTGTAATTTTATTCGACTACATTTCATTTTCATTGTTTGTAAATAAAACCTTATAATTAGTATACATGATTTTCACTTCGAAAACTTTAACACTATATGAGGACCTGTTACTAAACATAATTTTATAAAAAAAAAACTGTGCCTTATATTGCTGATTTACCTCATATCTAATACTTTATTTATATTAATGCTCTGATATGTGTAGATTTACGTGTACTATTCAGGGCATAAAATGTTGTATGTGATTTGTTACATACTTTTACTTCTATTAAATGTGGCCTGAAAAACTGGAAACAATTTCGAGCTTAGTTTCTTAATGAATTAATACTCCAGAATTATATAGATTTTAGTTTGATTAAACGGCCCCCGGACCCATACAGGAAAAACTGTTACAAAAAATGCATAATGTTACATTTAATGTAGAAAGGAAAAGAAAAAAGCAAAGAAAAGAAACAAACATATTTAGAGATGATGGAAAAATGACTGTTTAGCACTACAAACTTCGTGCAGTACTAAAATGGTTAAAATCATAAATTTGAACAATGCATGATTGCTTTGAAGAGCAACGATGCTGAAAAAAATTAGAGGATCACATGGATTTAACGAAATTACGCTTGTAAGACTTCTGATAAATAATGTAAGACATAACATCCATAGTCTAAAGTGTAGAAGAAAACAGAAGAAAGTTCCATAAGTTAATCAACGTTCATGACATCAAAAACCAGAAAAAGGATATGAGTGCAGAAATCGGGGTTTCGTAGAAGCTGTTTTTCGTCGTCTCGGTGAAGAAATTCAACTTTTACGATGTCGTTTGAAAAAATATGACTGGAAAATGCCATGAAAACATGATCTAGTGTAATATATAGTTTAACCCTTTATCTAACGCATTATGAATCACTGGAGTGTTTTTCACGTAATATTTTTTTGAACCACTACATTGAAAATTAAGGGATATACATAAACAAAATACTCAAATTTGGGAAATTTAATCCGTCAAAGCTAATTAATTAATTAAAGATATCCAACTCTAAAATTAATTGTATACACTGTTCACTTAAAATAATTAGTAAAATCGTTTCTAACGTCTTCATTAACATGAAAAAAAATAAGACCCTTAAATTTTGACATTAACTATTTTTTCAGAATAGAAATGATCTTCAGATCTTTCAGAATAGAATGAATCTTCGCAATCCACTGAAAACGCTGTCAGAAGAAAACGCAATTTCTGCTATAAAACTATTTACCTTCCCCGCTAAAATACCCATCATAGAACCCGTGCTGCCATATTTCTTGGAAGAGTGGATTTCAAAGAATATTCCTGCTAAGTATCGCTAAAATATTCGTAAAAATGGTTATTCTATGTGACTTTAAAGTGAGTGGTACTTATAAGTACCATTGGTAGATAAAGGGCTAATGTATTTCGGGGAGATTGGAATTCTGAAAAACACAAAGAAGTGTAGCGGACATTGTTGAAGTGGCAAGAAGTGTCATTGCTAGACTGTGGAATTGGTTCCAAGAAACAGGGCATGTTCGACGTCGGTCAGAACAAGGCCTTCCACCTGTACCTTAGCAAGTAATGACCGATATATCCTGTTAACCACTTGTCGAGTCGGAACAGCCAATACGACTCAGATTCAAAGACAGTTTCTTTTGTCAACAAATCTCAAACCAAGCATTCCGAAATAGATTTAATGCGGTTGGTCTGTATGCACGTAGGACAATGTTGTGTATTCCGCTGACAGCAAGACACCGTGCAGCCTGAAGAAAGTAGACTGCTGAGCATCGAGATTGGAGTCAACACTGTGTTACTTACGGACATCCCAATTCAGTTTAGATTGTGACACTAAATGTGATTTGATATGCAGAAATACAGAATCATCAGTAGTGCATTTCCATTATCACTGCTATACGGCGTTTCTTGAAGAATTATTTTATGATTTTCACTTTTAGGTTTACATGAAAAGTAAGATTTTCATTAAGTACACACATATTCATGAACTTGTAGATTTTAAATACAACTTAAGATTATACAATCTCCATAGCAAAAGCCATCAACACACCTATCATGCAGCTGTGAAACATACAGTCATATGGTATCAATTGCAGTTTTTTCAGCAAGGTGGACACATTAAGTAAAGTTGCAATGAGTCCTTCTAAGATCTGCCTATTTACTACTATATCAAGTTTTATTATTTGTAACATTTTCGAAATGAATTGATTGAGCATACGTTTTCGTTCTTATGAGCATTTCCTGTTCCTTATATGCATTTTATTATAATAACTATTTTTAAATAATAAGAGCCTCATTTACCGTGAAATCAAATAATTTATTTTTTTCACAGTTATAAGAACCGTTTCTAATATTTCACCATTTATTATTTTCGTACATTTTAAATGCATACCATGCTATAATAGCTATTGTTGTGGTCGTAGGATAGGTCATAGAGATATTTTAATTAAAACCATCTTGTATCTATAATTTTATATTTTATGTTGAAGAAATTACTGGGGGAGGGGGAATCTCAACATTATTGGAACACAAAATTTAACATTAATTCACCGGCATATATTATTTTACTTCTGAATCAGGTTATTCACAAAATAGCACGTACGAGACCATAAAATTTCACAATTTTTATTTATTTTTTTTTCTGTTAACAATGGTGGGTTTTTTTGTTTCAGTTAAACCATTTTAAGAGCCAATGGAATGTAAATCATTTGTAAAATAAAATTCTAACTGTAAAATTACACATGATTCATTCCCATTTTTTCATAAAATACATATTTAATCAAATGTATATATAATTAGAAGGAAATATGTTAATTCGCGTATTCGTGAGTATATATTTTAAATCCTCTGATTGAGAGTTTAATAACGGTTAGCTGCTAAATATCACAGGATGTTCAGTTATTTTTTTAAAAAAATTATTTGCTTATTTTTGCCTGCCTTTTGTATTCGGATATCAGGAAATCAAACAATTGTGTTTCTTGCAACTTAAAAGTTGGAATAATTTTATATATTTTACGTTTATCACATTTATGATCAAATTATATTGATTCATAAAAAAAAAGAAATTAGCTACTTTACAAATTAACCAATCGCCTTTTTTGGCTAGTAAACTTACTTGCTATGACGAAATGTTACTTTTAATATAAATTATAAAGTCTATTCAAAAAAGTAGGCCTACCTTCCATTGTCTAGAGAAATAAAAACAAATTTTGTTGGAATTTTAATCCGATACAACTTGACGAGAGTGACCTTCGATTGCCCTTCCCAGAGGGAATCATAACCCATTTATTGTATCAGTGTCCATGAATACTATGGCCATTTCACAAAATAAAAAAAAGCTACAGACATAAGGAACGATATCGAATTTCCCAGCTATCTTATCCTATCTGGCCTGTACAAATCGATTCCTTTCTCATCGATGGGGGAAGATAAAGGCCAAATATTGACTTCACATCTGTCAGGGTGTTTCGAAGTTCTAACATTTGCTCCTTCTTACTGCCTTCAGTAGATACTTGACACTAGGGAATGCTCGTTTTCAGAACAATGAACGGCCTTGTTATATGGCAATCAGGTGTGGTGAGTTGCTTTTTTCTCCTTAGGGTCAAGGTGGTGAAGGCAGTCTTATTTACGAATCACTAGGATATGGGGGTTAATAAACGTAAAACTTTTATTCGGGCATTGTTGGACAAATACTTGCAGCAAAATATTGAATCATATTCGTTTCAGGAAACTGGATTAAAATGCCGTTCGCTTCTATGAGGTTTGTTTTGAGTTTGTTAGACTTAATTCTATTAGGTATTGATATATCAAAGCATTAGCAAAATTATAATAAACCAAGTGGTGTCAGTAATCAAGTTTCAATTATTAAATTTTTTTCACAGTAGAATAATTTTTATTGAAAATGAAGAGTACATTATGTTGTATTGATTCTGAATAATTGTAGGAATGTTGTATTCCTCCAATTACCGGAACTATACCGGATGGGAGGACATCTTACGTATAATAAAGCTATTAGTTAGATAAATAAACAGAGTTATTCGAATGTAGTTAGATTCTATGAAAAAGACTCAAATACAAATACAAACCTTATTATGATTAATTTTATTTCTGTAGAAGTATCTTTATTATTCCCATCGTATTTGATTTGATAGAAATTATTATGAATATGTTTTATACCATTAATATTTAAGAAAAAGACTAAAACGGTTTTAAATGATGTTATTATAGGCTTAAGTTAGGGATACTTTTCAGTCATTAATGCTTTCTACTGATAAAACATTTGATAAAGTGTTTGTCAATCCCCATTTTTTTTAATAAATAGTGCTCCAATGATTAAATAGGAAACTTATTTGCACAACGGAACTTCAATATTAATCTATTGGAAAATTTAATTTTGTAAAGATGTACTTATATATTCTATGAAAATATCAAATAAAATTTGAAACAAAATATATCAGTTTTCCTTGCGTTCTGTAAATATTAGATTTCTAAACATGATATTACAAGAAATAAAAAGGAAATATATATATATATATATATATATTAATAATAAATGCTCTTCAGAAATTTACTAAATTCAGACTGAACTGTATCAAAAGGTTTAATTACGCTATTTAAATATTTTATAGAATATTACTTAAAATTTCTAATTTATAGTAACACGATACAGTTAAAAACATTCAAATATATCTATTCAAATAATTCAAATCGGAGTTCAGAGCTGTATACAACTAACAAGCAAATACTATAATCCATAATATATCCCTAAGTGAAATTCAACTGAACTTAATTAAATAGCATGCAATTCAAGAGGGATTTCATTTCAGCAAATCAGCAAATTTAGACAAGACCAGAGACGCTGATAATTTAATTAGTGTGTGATACATGAGGTCAAACATTTATAATTCAACCTCAATAATTCTAATGATATTATTTGGTTTCAAATCCTTGTAAGGTCTACATTTCAGGTAGTTACGATGTTACGATAGTTATGATACGATAGTGTTATTTCTTAGTCTGTGATGATTAAATTCGCTTAAATATTGGACAACATTTCTTGTGTCTTCAGCTAATATCTTTATATTGAAGTAATTGAATGAAATATTAAGCCTTGTAAAGAAGAAAGTAACACGATGCCTTAGACTTTACATTATTTGTATTGGAAGAAAAATAATCTGCCCCCTCTCTCTCTGTATGTGTGTGTTTTACATTTTATAGATTTTCCTGAAATTAGGATGATTTGTTATCTATATCCATTATTAAAGAACATAAAAGCAGAATACTTTTTAGGAATTGTGAAAAGAGTATCAAACTCAGGAGGGTAATTTTCAAAGATATAAAATGATATTTAAATGAAAATTAGGAGATACATAGAAGGAAACAAGAATATCCTCTGTACATGAGTCATGCATAAAAGAAAAATATAAAAGTAACAAATTTTTATAACATAAACAAAACATATTTTATTAACATAAACAAATTTTTACACAAATATTTCAATGTCCAAGCATTTTCTTAATATAATTGACCACTTCCGTGAATTGAAAGTACAATAAGTATGATTTTTTTTTCAATATTAAAATTTTCCAAAGCAGTTAATTTTTCAAATATTACAATTTTATTAATATATCTACTATTTTCATTTAAAATCTATCCATTAATTTTAAAATATAACAGTTTTGCTATTCTATTTGAAAAATATACTGTTATTTTAAACAATCTCAATAACGGTTATACTAAAACCAAATTTTAAACATCAATTTGTTTCCAGACCACTGGCACTTTTCACTCCATTTTCTATAAATAGAATAAATTTTTTAAAACTGTACATTTTGCCTGAATAATTTAACTATGCAAAAATTAAAAGAATCATTTAAAATAAAACCTACTCAAAAATATTTTCTCCTTCATATGAATAAATAAAAAGAATTAATCCAATATCTTGAACGATTATTTTCAAATAAACATTTTATATTACATTGTGGATGCATATCATATTGATTCTATATATAAATACACGATATAAGTAATTTTTTTCATATTATTTTGAGCTTTACAGGCTGAGAGTTTTACATTTGTTGAGAAAAAAGTTCTGAAAAATTTATCAGTTTCTTTAACTCTAAAAAACCCATCATATTTTAGCATGTGTATTTAGCAATTTTTTTATGTAATAATTACAGTAATTTTGCACGATTCTCATATTTTCCGATCTTTCATACATCATAAAATTTTATTTCTTACTCCTATATAAGAAACATATAATCAATTTATAAACGATTTTCGATTCTATAAGCTCAAGTTCTTATTTTTTAAAAAGATATATACATATTTTTACTTTTACTATTAAACACAAAATTTACATTTTTGTAAGCAAATCTTGTTTGAAGAATTTTATTTATAAAGTAATTCCAGAAAGATATTTATTTTACACCTCTCTATATAGGTCAATAATTAATCCTTAAAAAATATTTTCATAAAATTTTAATTTTTTTAATATATTGCATATAATTTATATTACAGGAGAGATATCATGCAATGTCCTTTTCTTACATAATGTAAAATAAAGAGGAAAACAAAATAGCGTTGTTTAATTATTACTATACTCTCTTTTTTATTTTTACGGAATTTTTTTAATATTTAGAATTACAAACAAAGAAACAAATGATGTTTAATGTTAGAGTCCCTTTTGTGAATTATTACATAATTACAAAGCGCAAGCACCAAATTCTACACATTTTTTTTTAAGAAAATTACTTCGAGCACCACTGCATATATATATTTCCAACCACTTTTTAATCCCATTTATCTCTTAACAGAACTTTTCTTTGTCGAACTTTCCTCCTCGATTAGCACAATCAACCTCCAAGATAGCAGCCATTTCCTCGCAGAAATAAAGCCCAAACCAAGAGAAATGTTGTCCAAAACTTTTCTTTATACTTTTGATACAGAAGTTTTAGTGCAAATAAATCTAATAGATACGACCAGTTTTGCGAAGCGATCTTATCTGTGATATGAGTTCCAGCCGAGAAAATGACTTGGACTCGCGTCATCTCTCATAAAAGTGAATCTTGATCGATGAGGTAAACATCGGTTACACAGACTCAATGGTTAAAGTATTTAGGAAGCCTCCACTATTCTCATCCATCTTTTTCCCATGACGTGCTAGAGATGTATGGCAGTGCCAGTTTATTCCTGATAATGCATGCCTCGAGCATATTTAGCAATGAAACAGAGCTCAAATATGATGATTGAAAGGCCTTCAATAATACAGTCTGATGATTATTAGAAGTATTCGTTTTATAATCTTAAAGAAGTATATTTCTTATTCCTGCCGAAATCTATAGTTATTTCATCATATCTCATGTAATTTAAAAGAGTATTTATTTGTGTGTGTGTGTTTGTGCATGCATTACTTTCTTGAATTTTTTTTTCTTTAAATGATATAATATGCTGAGATATTACCAAAAGAAATTGTGTATTACTGTTTAATATTCTTTTTAAAATAATTTTTGTAACTTATAGACTTCTATGTATATGTTTATAACCATGAATATAGTTTGAATTTAAAAAATCTATTTTTCAATTTCAGGTGCAAGAACAATGTATCACGCTACGTTCACTAAGTATTAGCAGTAAATTAATGGCATACTAAATTAGTCCTAAAATTTAATTACAAAGCTAAATATATAAGTAATAATAGAAACTTGTGTTAAAAGTGTATATTGTCGTATTTGAAGTACGTTTTAAATCATTTTAGAAACATATAGCATTTTTATATTCTACAATTTTCAGATATGAGACATAAAAAACAAGAAGGGTATCCAAATATATTCACTGGTAAAGATGAAATAAATTTTTATTCCTAGTCGAAAAACAAAACCTCCTTTGTTGCTGAAATTTAAACAATTTATTTTCTAATTTAATCTGATATCTATCAGATAACATGATTATTAACAGAAGTCCCTAATATTGATTATTATGATCATTTAAAGAGTAAAAGGGCTAAGAATAATTTAGCAAAGCTAAAAAAGAAGAACGTTTTAAATTTGTTACAATTATTTGTTTATATACTCTATCATTAATTATTTGTTCATGTTGTAATATTTTTTTCAATTTTTGAATGATACAATTACAGTTTTATTAGAGTAATTCAATTTAAAAATTTTTAAAAATCCCATTCCGGAGTTCATAACATCGTAAAAACTTATTTTCAACTTTATACGTCCAATTTTAAAACTGTTAATATTCATTATACATTTATCACACTAAAAAAAACTATATACAAACGAAAACTTTTACTTGATATAAAACAGTTTAATCGATTTAATTTCTCTAAAAGATTTAATTAAAATTTTTTATAAAAAATACTCAGCTAATTGTTAACATCTAATCATTCTAGTGTTACAAAACGGGTATTTAACATAAATTGTTTGATTGGCTTTGAATTGTGCTGAAAGCAATTCGAAGGCTATCATCAATGGAACGGTCAATTCTGAACCAAAGTCAAGAGACGTGAACGGCACTTGAGTTAATATCTTCTCTCATTGCTTCCACTCCACGTGAAGGCTTTGAAGCCTAAATCTCTTTAATAATAAACATGAGGGATGCTTAGGGTAATTAAGGCTAAATGCAACGGTTGGATTTTAACATCATTAGTCACGAACTTAATTACTATGAGTATGGTACTAATGTTTCAGCTTATTGGGCAATGAATCTCATTATTCTTAATATCAATTTAATGATTAGACAAAAATTCTCTCAAAATATCTGTTGAATATGAGTTTCAAGTATGAATTGCTGTATGTTTTGTACTATAATTTTTGAACTAATTTCACTTAGTTTTTGATACATTTTCTTATTTCACATAACTTTGAGAGGTATATTAAGGTATCCGAGAACTTGCGATAACTTTTTTAAAAAAAATGGAGATATGGAGATTTGTTTGTGGTTCTTAGAATTGTTTAGTACATTTTAAAAAAATATGCTAAAATTAGGAAGAGAAAAATAAATTATTATTACTAAAATGGGAAAAAATCGGTAAGAATTGACAAAAAACAACATAAACAGGGCATTTCTGTACCAAAAGTTTATGAACAAATTTTCAATTTTTCAATTCTAATGTGTAGCTATGTTATTCATTTTTGAAATGATCTTCAGGATAAGAGATATTTAAATTTTTACAATAACTAGATAACTTTACCTTAATTATTTTACATAATTGCAAGAAAAAATAGTGATTATATTCACATAAGGGACTGTAAATTGTATAATAAAACAGTGATTGCTAAATCTCTCTTACGGTTTAAATACTTCTACTAATATACAAAACATACACACAACATTTCAGTTAATTATTTTCAAGACTTTTTTGAGCAATCATTTGAGCATTTTTAAAAAAACGCATTTTAAAGTATGACATCTTGCTTAAAGTAATGACACCTGCTTTTACTAAAACACTTGTAGTTTTTGTTCTAGTGAATGGAAAATAATCAACTTGATATTTTTATAAAGCTAATAAATGATGGCCTATAAAACAAAATCATAAAAAAAATTGTTAATTTTTGCCAAAGTTCACAATTTTAGGGAATTCGGATACCTTAAGTTGCAAAATTGTCATTAATTATAATTAATTTAAATGCAAAATTTATTAGACATATTATTTTTATAGAATATATTTTCATAATACAAGCAAATGCATACATATATGAAATATGTTATATTCATATCAATTTCAAATTAAAAAAAAATTCAATTAACTTGAATTTTAAGTTTTATTATTTTGGAATCAATCGAATGAAACTCTCTCATTGGGATTTTGTACCTCAAGAATAAATATTAGTTATCTATAAAATTGAAAATGATATGAGCATAACAAATTTATGTATTTTAAGATAAAGTAATTGAAGAATTGCCTCTCTCTAAACGATACTTAACAATACTTGAACTACAATTACAGATAAAAAGGACTCCAAACATATAAAGTAGATGAATCCATTCCATTCCAAACTCCCCGTTTTACCTTCTGAAACATTCACCCCGGGAATTCCCTCATAAAAGTACACATTTTGTATGTTTGCCATGTTGATTATTGAGTCTCGAAACACGTTTCTAATCTGTTACTTAAAACAACATAAATTTTAATTAGCCATGGGTCTTTATATTAAATTCGTCTGCCTTTTTTTTGCAAGGAGTGAAAGCCAAATTGTGCCTTTTAAAAGCAGGTCGCTGTTTAAAATTTTAGAACCGTAAAAATCCTCCACACAATAACACTTCCGCATCACAATTACACATGCCGGCCTTCCGAATAAACCTCCCAAAATGTCTAACATAAAGCGTTCCTCGGAACATTTTCTGTTTTATCTCAATGCCTGCAGTGGCGTAGACGATCCGTGTAATGCGTTGCATTCCCTGGAGGTAACAGCAAATAGATACATAACAGGGATCCTAAACAGCACGTAGTCGTGTTGTATTCCAGGAAACCTCGTAATCAGCTTCGCGTAAAATAAAGATAACACGAATAACTGCGTGAAATTCTAACGAGAACATTTTGTTTACCCCACATGGCGGATAGATACATATTAAAAGGAGCTTATTTTTCTTTGAAGTCGATGCTTTATTTTTAGAATCATCAGACTACTTTGAAGCCGTTATTGACTTCAACGGCCCTTGTCCTCAGAGAGACGTTTAGGCCCTCCCCGACCGTTATCAGCTTAGTGATCCATTTAAAACTTTAGAATCGAAAAAGTGACAAAATCTGCTAATTTTACGAGGAGACACTCAAGCTCGCCGTCTTCATTAGATAATAAACTCTTAATTTTCAGTCAATGAAAAAAATGAGAACCTTGTTGTGGGATGTGTGTGTGTGTGTTTCTTTCATTGATTTTTAATTATTTGAATCTCCTTCTTGAGGAAATATTTGAGTTTGAAATAAAATATTATAAATTTAAGCAGAAAATTTATTTTCCCTTACTTACATTTTCCCTTATGTCGTAGCATACACTAATAAAAAACACACATAATACTGTATAAAATGTTCCGTACAAAGAACACTCATGGAAAAATAAATAGTTCTACGAAAAAACTTGGCAAAAAAAAAGTTTTGCAAATTGAAGCACATAGAAAAAATAATAGTACATAATCTTAATAAATTAGAAAACTGTGTGTGTTAACTATCATAAAAACCATTAGTTCCCAAATTGGCTCCTATAGAACCTTGGAAATTCTTATGACTTTTGGGGGCTTATGGCAAATAAAAATTAATTTGGGGATGTACAGAAAAATAAAGGGGTTTGCGAATAGTTTAATATAAAAGTAAAACATTTGCAACTAATTTCCATTACTATGAAAGTTCGAATAAATTAGTCTTAGTTATTACGAATCAAAAACATTTTATGGCAAAATATTATAGAAATGTACACATTAAGTATTATTGATGACAAGCGTCGTATGCGTGGAAGTCAGGCCGGTCGCGAGTGTGAGGTTTGATGAGATTTAAAAAGAAACAGAATCCCATCATTACATGAAGTAACTTGACTAAAATTTGGCATTATAAAAAACAAGAAACGTAAAAAAATTAAGACAATTCCTACTTAGATTAACAAAGATTTATTTTCGTTTATTAAACTTAATTAAGGGATTAATATTTGAAAAAATTGCATTGGCATCAAGTGTCAACCACTACAAGTTAAAAAATATGTATGTAAAGCCATGAAAAAATTCGTTAGAAAAACGTACGGTCGCCATCGGTTGTAAGTAGCTCTTATTTCCACACCAATGGAAGGACGTTTGAGTTTTCGACAGATTTAACGTGCATCCCTCCCCTACACGGCGGGTCTACAATAGCATTAGGATCGAAGTCATGACATGCCAAGCACAAATTCCTTATCTTGACCATTAGGATACCGCGGTCTCATATATATATATAAATATATATATGTGTGTGTGTGTGATTTTCCTACTGTCTATGTGTTTTTCGAATGTTATTGTATGGATGTTATCTCTTGTTTGTAGAGAATTAGCCTATATATATATATATATATATATATATATATATATATATTGAATTATTGATAGAATGCTCTTTGGTGAGTTTTTAATGATTTACGCTATTCATTTGTGAACATACTTGGTTTTTAATTTGAACTTTCGGATTTTAGACATTTTTCTACCTATACAACTATTTAAAGATGAGTGCATCATCTTTGGTGTCGAGGGTTCACTTATATTATGCAAATAATTGTTAGAATTTTAATATTTTAATATAATATCTTTCAGAATGCGATGGCGAATAGTTTAATTTTTCAAGTTTAATGGTTTAATTTTAACTTTTTAATTTTTAAATTTTTGAGAATCGGATATTTTCCGATTAACTTACCAAGTTGCAATAGGGGGAAGGTTGGCGCCATTAAACTAGTTTAACCCCACTTATCGGTCCTAAGTCCGAGGTTGCACTTGGATATTTTATAATTTTTTTTAATTTTGTTTGAAAACGCTGGAATTTTATCCTTTATATTCGCCATTCATATTTTGAAATGGGATTTAATGTTATAGTGTTCATATGGTTTCGATTTTCTGATTGATTATTGTGTTGTGATTGAATTATATATATTTAAATATATATATATATATATATATAAATATATATATATATATACGAGTATATAGGGAAAGAGTGAACTAATAGAAGGAATTGGAAAAATCGAGAGATGTAAAATGAATGCAATAAATTTTAATTAGTTTTTTTTACCGAAAGAAGTATCATTCTTTGTATTGTTAAGAAGATAATGTATATTGTGCAATTATTTTTTAATACAATTGATATAAATGTATTATATCTACATATATTAACTAAATCTATACTTTTTATTAAATTTCATTCATAAAATAGTCTTATTATATAATGTTTATCAATATCCACTTCTTTTTCCTTTATCATTTTCAAAACATCAAAACTAAATAAAAAAATGGGCAGCATTTTGGTAAGCAAGCCTTTGCATAGACGGCAAGTCTTCCAAGTGTGATAACACCATCTAGTGACGGTTCTCGCTTCCAAATTTTTGACGCATAAATAAATTTAATTCAAGCTATTAGGATTCTAAATACTGCCAAGAGTACCAGAGCCAAATTAATACTTGAGGATCTTTCACATGCTACATGATCAATTGACATGCGTACTTATGATTTCCACATCCAGAAAGTCTCTCTCCGAGAGGGATGGAGCCCGCAACCTTGAGCTTACGAGGTGCACACACGACCTCTAAGCCACCATTTTTTTTTAAAAAAAATAATAACTCGCTGTCACTTATTATACTCATATATAATAAAAAATACATGAGTACATTTCGAAAATCTGTAAAACATGTATGTAACTTATAAGATTACCTAATTTACTTCCGCAAGACAATTTAATTTAAAGAAAGTTTTCAAATAAAATAAAAATACATATCGTTTTCAAATAAAATAAAAATACATATCGTTTTCGAAATTTTCATATCCTTAAAGTACTTTTTGTCATTTTAAAAAGAGTCTGATTATTTTTAGCTTTTAATATTTAAATAATCAACTACCCAAACAACACCAGAATTAATACGTATTCAGTCGAACTTCTATATTGCGAATTTTTCTATATAGCAAACTTTTTCCCGGGAACCAAAAAAACATTTAATTTTCAAAATAACCTCCCAAGAGCATTTTCTATATAATGAACTTTTTCTCTTGTGATTCAATTTTTTTCTCCCTATTTCTGAAGTATTTCTCGACATTTCAAAATATTCTCTCTTTTAACACATTTATGGTGGTCATAAATCTTGAACTGGTTTTATTAAGTGCCTAACTCACCGAGAGCAATAGAATTCTAGGCATTTCATACAAGAAGTGAAACTCCCATTATCAGTTTCACAGGAACACATCTTAGGTATCCCCTTTCACTCTTGTCTCGTGTCCATTAACTAGCGTCCGTTCATTTGTAGTGTTGTTTCTAGAAGTTCGAAAATGTCAAAACGTAAGTGATTGAGCATCAAAGAAAAAAACTTAATTATTCAGGAAGTGGGTAAAGACGTCAAGAATCTTTTCTTGAAGTTTGTTCTTTTCTTTTTTTTATTAGTATAATATATATAAAATAAATATACATAAATAAACAAAAAGGTGTGAATAACTTTTTTCTTAGTGTTTAAAAATTTAGAATATTTTTTATGTGGTGTATAAAGAAAATTGAAAGATGAACCTCCGTATAGCGAATTTTCCATAGAACGAACTTTTTTTCGTGATTCAGCAACTTCATGATATAAAGGTCCGACTGTATTTAAAAGCAGAAGCACACATTTCATATTCAGGTTATATGTGTGCATTTTTTTCAATGCTTGTTAAATATAGTTACATATTGCGCCTAAGAATGTTAAATTATATTTTCAACTCATACGAATTCTACAAACCTTTCATTTAAATATTTAATTTCGTAATAATAATTTTTTAATGATTGATAACTTAAAAATGTATCGGTTAGAGAAAGAAACATATTCAAAAGGGATTAACTGAAATGTTTTACAAAGATAAATTCTCAACCAACATTTTAATGCTCAGCACAGGAAAATATTCAAGGAATTTAAAATGTTTACATTTTAACGCTTGGTTGAAATGACGGATTAAAAATTTTCTCGCTGGGTGAATATACCCGCTTCTCAAGTAGCGTCGTATACTTAACACACTAAGTATTTTAAATGTTTGGAAGAAGATTTTATTTTAAAGCGGTGTTTCTTAACCACATTAAATTATTTGCTTTAAGGTATCCGACTACGCGTTAGGAACCGTGATTTTGCAAAAGCGTGTAAATGGATAATATTTATGATATTTAGTGTCACTTGGATTACAAAATGTATATAAAATTGTTTTAAGAATAGTATTATAATAAAAATTATTTAAGTACAATATTTTGACAAAAAATGAACATAGAAGGACCCATTTTCAAAATATTCTCCTTTTGTGAAAATTGCTTCTATTATAATAATATTTTGCCTGTATAGAGCTCAGACCTCTGTACAGAGGCTCAACTAGAATTTTTGAAATATATAACTTAGAAGCGGTTTATCCATGTTTTACGACAAAAGGGGGGGGGGATTTTAAGAAAAAACGCCGATAATTATTTCAATTGGTTGTAACTGAAAATAATGAGCATTTTTCAAAATTCTTAATTGAACCTCTGAACAGAGGTCTGAGCTACATACAGGTAAAATATTATTATAATAGATGCATTTTTCACAAAAGGAGAACATTTTGAAAAAAGGCTATTCTAAGTTAATTTTTGCCGAAATATTGTATTTAAATAATTTTTGTGTCAAAATGTCCTTAAAACATTTTTATACATGTATTCTAATCTAAGTGACACTAAATATCATGAAAATTATCCATTTATGCGCTTTTTTTTAAATCACGGTTCCGAACGTAGTCGGATACCTTAAGAGACAGTGGATTTAGTGTATACATATATATATCCCAGAATTTAAAAATATCCTTAAAAATAAGTAATATTTACTTAAATTTGTTAAATTCTCAATATTTGTTAACTGAATATATTGGTAGTATTGAGACAACTTATACATGGTAATGAATAAAGCATAATTGTTAATTCAGTCATCAAGTTAATTGATGTTAGAACCCCTGATTGTTTTGGCGCCAAAAATTTACTAACTTTTTAAGTCAACAGTTGGGCTAAAATTGACCGCTATCTAAATAACAACAGAAAAAGCCGGTCCAATTAGGATTACTATTTTCTCCCTCTTGACAGGACTGCTAACTTGGGTAAAAAATTACGCTAAAATTTGGAAGCAAATTTTTGTCGCCAAATACAGGAAGTTCAACTAAGATCGATCCGATTAACTTTAATTACCGGTATAATATGAAACATAACACATAATTACGAACAAACATATTTCGATTCTTGAATGTTCATTTAGAATAACTTGTTACGATAAGCATTGTTAGCATTTTTCCCGTGATAATAAAGCACTTTCTAAATTTTATTAAACTATTGTATAATATATATAATCTTTATTTGACAATTTTTTGATGATTTTTTGCCATTTCATTTTAAACAAATATTAAAATGACAGCTTTTTAAAATAATTTCCCCCTCAGTATGATTTTCTTAATATTTTGTCTCAAAATAATTTTACAACCAGACATAATTTAACGTAACCTTTAGGATAGTTAAAGTGTTTCTCATTTTCTACAAATTTGCTCCAAAATGTTCACTCTACAGTGAATACATGAACGACAGAATAAATTTTTCAAATTTGTTAAGTATTTTAACATTAAAAGTAATGCGAAAAACAGAAACATTTAGTATTCCGTCCCAATGTAGGGTAATACTTGTATATAGAGGTGGGAATTTTGGTGCCAGTTAATTTTAATAGGTTCTCAAATGCCTTATGTAATTTTGTACCCTACTTCTCTTTGCTTTTTTTCCCGGTAAAGTGCATCTTAACCCTCCTCTAGATGCGCTTAAAAAAGTTCCATCCAAAGGTGCGTGACATCTCTCAGATTCATCACCTCATACTTACTTTTGAAGGTGACTTAATCATTTTATTGGTGAGATTTGGCATTGAAATATTTTTGAACATAAAACAATATTTAAAATAGAATTAGAAATTGAGATATTTAAACGAAACAAGTAATATAAAAGAAATTTTTTTAAGTCAATTCCTACTTCTGTATCTGTAATCTTTATCTGTATTTATAAGGAGCTGTATCTGTAATTCATTAAATAATTAATTTCAGTCAATTAATTTTAATTAATTATAATTAAATTATCGTATTTTTATTCAAAACAATAGTGTATAGAAAATTTCAGCCCAAATGAGCGCTTTAAAATGCGAGGAAAAACCTTTTAAAGTTTTGATACGCCAAAATGGTCGCTAAGTCGCCAAAAATGATGCCAACGTGGCTGTATTTGTAATTCTTTGAATAATTATTTTAATCAATTAATTTCTATTAATAATAGTTAATTTATACTGTATTGTCATCCAAAATAATCATGCATATAAAATTTCAGCTCAATTGAGCGCTTTAAAATGTATTTTATTAACGATTGAAAATTCCACCAAGATAAATAAATAAATAATAGATAGTGTGAGTTAATAGTAGGCATTGAAAAACATCTAAAAGACGAGGGTTAGTTATCACTGTGTCACCAAAATTTTAAAAATTTGGGGAGGCTTTGGGGTTTTCAGTTTTCAAATCCCCCTTACAATGTTAAAGGAAACAGGGGTTTTTTTCTTTAAAAACATTAAAAAATTTTAAAAACCCCTTTTTACCAAAAGGGAACAGAAACCTTTTTTTCCAATTTCCCTGGTGATACCCCCTCTTTTTTTTCGTCTTGAATGGGGATTTTCTAACATTTCATGAATCCTGAGCCCAAAAATGAATGAGGCACTTGAATTCTACATTCAGACCGTTTCACAGGGGGATTTTTAAAAAGTTCATGGTCTAGTTTTTAGAAGGGCACGAAGCCCTGAGTAATTTTACCCTATTAAATATTCTGGAGCCCTACCAGCCACATTGAAAAATTGAATAAAATACAATCACTGGCTAGGCGTGGGCCCCCTTAAGATTTCAACTCCCAAAAACAAAACAAAAACCCTACTAAATAGAAGTCATAAAAATTTTTTTATTTTTTTTTTAAGGGCTACGAACCCCGTTAACCATTGCACCCCCAGTACACCCCCCGGAAGTTGCAATTTTTTAGTGTGTGCCCTACCAATCCCCGTCTTTTGACACCTTTTTCCCCTCCCCAGAGGGGGCTCTGCCCCGATGCAAACCTGTACCAGGTTTTAAATTTTCCGGGATCCGGGCCTTAAAACCCCCCAAGGACTTTTACAATCCGTAAAACCCATACACATTGCCGCTGTCGATTTTTTTTGCATCATAAAACCATCTTTTTGGGGAAACCCGCAGCCTTGGGTAGAAGGCCAGGTAAAACCCAAAACCACACCCCCCAGCCCGGCGGGGTAAAAACAATCTTTTTTTCCCAAATTTTATTTTCGTATAAAAACTAAAAAATTACTCTATTTTAAAAAAAATTCAAAAATTAACGAAATAGTAAAAAAGTTAAAAAAATTGACGTTGTTGGGCCCCTGGCATCAATGGATTCAAGGCCTCCGCCGCCCGAAATATGAAAAAATTCGTCCACGCCCTTTGACACTGAATCCTAGGGTGAGTAAAAAAAAAGGTAGAAGAAAGGGGCGTTTTCCCAAGCCACCATGTGAACGAAATACCGAAATTTTTTTACTATGCTTTAAAAAAATTTTTGTTTTTAAAATTTAAAAAAAAACAAAGTTTTTTTTAAACAAAAAAGAATTTTTTTTTTCCCAAAACAGTGTCTATTTGAAAAAAAAGTCTGAATATAAAAAAAAAGTTTGTTATGATATATATAAAAGAATATAATGAAATTTTTTTGCATTCTCACGAGTTTTCCTGTTTTCTTTTTTATAAATAAAAAGGAAGGGATTTATATAAAATCGTATACAAAAATTTTCCTTTTGTTTCAAAACCGATTTTTGGTTACGCCCCAAACCAAATCGAGTTAAGAAAAAACCCTTCTCCTTAATTCAATTTGAAAAGAATTTTGAATAGGAAAAAAAATAAAAGTAGATATTTTATTCAATTTTTTTAATCCCAAGATTTTTTTTATGGGGGGTTTCAATTTAATGATTTTATCTCCCTTTTCGGGTTTTTAAAGGAAAAAGTGGTTTGACTTAGAAACTTGTGGAAAGGGAACCCTAAGTTTAAAAAGGAAGACAAAAAAAGGGAAATTTTTAATCAATGTTTACTTTGTTGCGACACAGCGTTTAAATTACTTTTAAAGAAGTAGGGGTTCTATTTAGTGGTTTCTTTCTTTTTCTGGAAACCTTTTAGTATTGTTTCCCCCTTAGGGGTAGTCAATTTTTTTCTGGGGTTTTTTTTAATGGTTTTTGGAAATGGTAAAAAATCTTTTTGCCTTAGCGGTGATTGGATTTTAAAAACCAATTTTTAAATTTTTTTCCATTGATTTTTCCCCTAAAAAAGTTTGTTTTTTTGGAATTATGCCAATGAAAAAAAAATCATGATTTTCTAATTAGGTCTTTAAATGTTAAAAATTATAATATTCATTTAGAATGCGTTTATTAGATACAGTTTGTGTTTTCTAAAAATGGCATTATTAGGGCATTTGTTCCATTTATATTTCCTTCAAAAATTTCTTTCCCCTATTTTAAATAACTTTTTTGCAAAAAGGAATGGAACGTATAATTTTTCCAGCTGAAAAATATACTATTTATTAAGATTTTTTTTAATTAAAAAATTTTTTACATTATTTAAATAAAAAAAAATTATCTTTCAATTTTCCCATAAACTTTTTTTTATCCAAATAATGGTTTTTTTTTTATGAATCGTTTAAAAAGGTTAACCAAATGTTCAGAACCCCCCTTTTTCAAAAAACGTACAAGTGTATATTTTTTTTGATAGTTAATTTCTCTTTTAAATTAGAAATATGTTTTGATTATAATAACCCAAATTTTTTAAATGCAACTTTTTAAAAATGAAGAAAAAAAAGACATTTTTTAAAAAATTCATTTTTTTTTAATTTAATTTTTTCTTAGTATAAAAAATTTAAAACCCCTTTTAAATTTATATGTTTCGAAATTTCTAGCTCAGGCTTTGTAAGAATCATTACCCCATGTATAGACAAAATATTATTATCGTAGAAGCTTTTTTCCCTAAATAGAAAAAAGTTTTTAGAAAAATGTAATTTTTTTTCCAAAAAAAAAATTTTTATTTAACATAATTTTTTTTTTAAAAAATTTTTCTTTTAAAAAAATTTACCCCCCCTCTTTGTTTTTAATTTTTAAAACAGCTGATAAATGAAGGGTTTTCCCAGAGGATCCAAGAAAGTAGGAATCTGAAGCCATTTTAAAAAGAACAAAGCATTCACAGTAATTCACTTTTTTAATTTATTTTAGAACTAATAATTTTATACAGAGAAGCCCGCCAAATAAAAAAAATTTTCTTATGTCAAAAGAGATGGAACCTCTGAAACTCGCCAAAGAGAAAGTCCCTTTTAATAGGACTTAATTCAGGAATAAGAGACTGTAATTCAGGAAATCACTTGTAAGGTTTTTTTTCCCCTAACAGTTATTTCATCTCACTGACTATTCATATGTTATTTAGTATGAGGATCATTTTCGGGGTTGTTCCATCTCAAAATGTTAATTTTGGAAGGAAAAATCAAGTTAGTGAGGAAAAGGGATCCGTAAAAGGGTTATTTTTCGCAATTTTACATCCATATTCCTTTTTCCCGTAAAAAAAATATCAAAAAAAAATTTTTTTCATCTTTTTCGCTTTAAAAAATTTACAGTTCCGAACGTGGTTTTTCAGATACCCAAGGCAGTGGCCCCCCAACCTTTTTTTCTCGCAGACCGGGTGTTATGTAATTTTTAAGTTTTATAAATTTGGTATTCCCCCTGAGGGCGGGACACGTTGATTGTTTTTATTTTTTGATTGTTTTGATTTTTAAAAATTCACTTTAAATTACATTTTAAATATGCCTTTTTAAAAAAAATTTCACCAAAATGGGAAAAAAAAAATGATTTTAAAGTGGAATAATAAGTGATTTCCTGGGAAAATTACCCCAAATCCGAGAGAAATGCAAAACACTTTAAATAAAAAGGCAATTAAAAATAATTTTCAGGCGGCCCGGCACCCTATAAAATTTTTTCCAGGACCGGGGGTTGCGGATCACCGCCTTGGGTTTACTCCCTAAAATCATGACTTTTTTTTAAAAAATGAAAAAAATTTTTTGGGTTTTTTTTTTATAGACCACTTTTTTAGCTTAATCAAAATAACCCAAACGTTTTTTTATCCATTCACTAAAAAAAAAACTACAAGTTTTTAATAAAAGAAAATGCCATAACTTTTACCCAAGATGTCAAACTTTAAAAAGGTTTTTTTCCCCGAAAAAGTGTTTTTCGAAAACCTATCGGGGGCAGGATTGCTCAAAAAAATTTTAAAGTAATTTGGGTTTAAATTTTTGTGAAAGTTTTGTAAAAGGGGAGAAAATGTTTTTTACCTTTTAAATTTAAAAAAAACACCGTTTTATTTCAATATTTTTCAGTCCTTTTTTGTGAATATAATCACTATTTTTAAAGTTTTTTCATATAGGGCTCTTTAAAATTAATCCAGGGTTTTTAAAAATTAAAATTTTATCCTTTAAGGTCAATTTCCCAAAAATGAATAACAAAGTAAATATATTAAAATTGAAAAAATTTTTAAAATTTTTCAAAAAATTTTTTTGACAGAGCTGGCCCCCGTTTTTGTAATTTTTTAACCCTTTTTTTTTCCCTTTTAATAATAATAATAATAAAAATTTTTGGTTTTTTTTTTTTAATTTTCATTTTTTTCCTTCAAAAAAACCAAAAAAATCTAAAATCACAAAAAATCCCCATATTTCATTTTTTTCAAAAAAAATTGTCGCAAGTAGTCGAATACCTTAACTCTTGTTTTTTTTCAACTCATCCATTGTATTATAAAATGGCGCTTATTCGAACATTATAGTATTAAAGGTTTCAGTGATTTAAAAACAGGTACAAATACTATTTCAAAAGCAAATTTGGTATAATGTATGTACTGTTCGTCAATGTATTATTTCACTGGCGATAGTCAATTCGCCATTTTTTGCTAAAAACCAGTTCGCATCTCCAAAAACAATTCACACATTATTAAAACTGAATATCAAATGCCATTGCTGTTTTTGATAATATATGTGTATGTTCCTTATTTCAGCGAATCCTTTGTGCGAAACAATGCTTTAAATTTAGCGCTTGAGAAACGAGTATGAGAAACGAGACCTTTTTTGACTATACATGAGGAGGGAAACCAATGGTCGACCGGACAGTTGTTAGACAAGGAAATGCTGCAGAACCGATTCACTGGTAGTACTTTGAAAGATATGTCTTTGCTGATTTTCTTTCTTTTCTAATGCTCATCTTTAGTTACTTTTGCTTAATTTGTTTCCCTTTAAAGTATCAGATTTTTTTTTTCTCATTTTTTTTTCAAAATTTCTATTTACCTTTTAGTACAAGACCGGATCTAGATTTCTTTTTTTTTTACTTAGTTTAACAATTAGGTATTTCTTTCTACTTTCACTTCAAATAAAAAAAATAAATAAATAAAGTTTGGCACACATAGAATCCTGCTGTAAGATTTGATTAAATATAAGAAATACGATGGACTTTCTGAAAGTAAGTTTCGCGTCAATTTTTTCACAAGAAAGACATACAACCTCTGACAATAAAGTTCGGTGAATGAAATGGGAATGACCGATCTGGCAACACAAGAGAATCAAAACGCTGCACATGCGTAGCTGCAGGTGTTGACCATCAGAACCTTGCGGTTAGTTCAGCGTCGTTTGTGTTCCATGTATGACTTGTTTTACAAAGTGCTTGCTCAGTTTATTGGTTCTTAACTGAGAACAGTAAAGTGAAGGAACAAAAGATCAATTTAAAGAGTTTTTTAAGACCGAAAGAAACTTATGCGATGCTGGTGGCCGTGTTCATAAGACATCGCTAACTTTCGCGAAGCGTGTGTACGAGTGGTTCCCCCGTTTTCGAGAAAAGGCCACAGGAAAGTGTTTCGACACCCCAGTGGAAGACCGGCGGTCAGTAACGAAAATATTGTAGAAAGTAGAGGAAAGTAATCAGAAAAATCACCGATAACTGTGCGCATGATAACCCTCGCTTATCAGTGCGACAAATCGTTACCCAGTATTTAGGGATGAGAAAACGTGGGGATACGTAGGGTACTTTCACCCCAGTATGGACAACAAGGTTCATGTTTTTTGTTCATGACAATGCCACCACACAAAGCCAATAATATCGTCAAACAGTTCCTGAAAAAAAAGAGGGTGGTGCAAATTAAACACCACCATACCGCCGACCCTCGAATCCTCCAGACTTCTTCCGATTCCACGCGACCTCAAACTCGCTTTGAAAAAAGAAAAAAGATTTGATGATACCCCGACATCCAACAAAACGTGGCGAGGCGTTTGAACTCCATCCCAAAAGAAAACCCTTGCAAAGTTTGCGGGCATGTATAGTGCGATCACAGTAGTGCATATTTATGAGCTGACATTTCAAAGGACCGTAAGGTGTAATTGCTTGAATACTTCATCCACGTTAATGTTACAGGACTGTTCACCGAGCTTTATTGTCAGAGGTTGTATTACAAAAACAATACACCATGGCATCATAAGCAACACACCTCGCAATATTTTTCGACATAATCATGCAATCAGTTCTAGGAAACATTCTTGTAAAACTCGGTGTACATCGATGCAAGGGAATTGCTCAGCGTACAAGGCCTCGTTTCACCTCCTCATCATTGTTTTGAAATTAACGCTCCGAGAATTCGAGTTTCAACAATGCAGGGAACAGGTAAAATTTTGATAAAGTATTGTTGTTTTCATTTGTGGATGTGGGTATGCCCCCTTCGACCTTCGTCTTCCATAATCTATCATCCTTCTCTGAACATGGAACATCAGTGATCAACTATGACGAGACATAACCCTTACCATGGTACGGTCTGTAAGCTGTTCATGAATGACGGGCACACTAATCTCACGCATCAGTCGCTGGACAACAACAGATTGTTCCATTATTTACCACAATGTCAGCGCTTGTCTTCCCGCCATCGTGATATGTACTAGGATAACCTTGAAAACGCCGATCTGCTGCTGCTCTTCGACGTGTTTCCAGCATCTGCCGCCGACGCCATTTTCATCGTTCAATTTGTAAAGATTAGCCTACGACCATTGGCTGTATACTCTGGTGGCTATTATCTCTATCAAGAAAAATGACGACACTACCTTTCGGAACGCCTCGTATGATTATTGTTAAAAGTATTATTATATTTCATACAATAATCCAGCATACCGAACATTATTAAAAAATATCGTACTGCTGAAAAATGTAATTCCATTTATTATGTTCATCAAAATGATCAATTTACCTAAAGCTATTTCCTCAGTAATGGAATCATAAAACAAGATATATATTTCAAAAAATATTAAAGACTCTCAGTACTAGGAACTGGGGATATCAATTTTTTTTCTAGATGAAAATAGAATGGTATCAGTGAAAGAAAACGAAATTTAGTTTTGTCGTATAAAAAGAATTGGAATAAAAATCAAAATGTTTGGAAGATTTATGGTGGTATCCTCAGGTAAATAAGTGAAAAATATATCAATGGGGAGTCTTTTGAAAGAGTTTCTTTCATTATAATAAATTTATACAATTGAATTGATCTTATAATGAACCACAAGTTTATCACTACAGAAAAATATATTTTAAAAATATGTATAGAAAATAGAGAAAGTTTTCTTTTTCTCTCCTGCAATAAAAGAGCTTAATTGTATACACATTTTATAGCCTGTAACACAAAAAAATACATAAGTCAAACACAACTAAATCAAAGTACTTAGACATAATAAAAAAAGAAGCTCTCGTAAGGATCTCCCTTTTTTTTCTCTTTGAGTTTCTCAAGAAAAGAAAAATATTTAAAAAGTTAATACTTTTAGCACTACTAATAGAGCTTTCTCCAACAATAATATTAAGTAATAACCCATTTTTATAAATTCAATTTCCATAAAGTTTTATTTTCACAAATTACTTTTGAAGTGAAAGTGAATAAATGTTGAAAAATCTTATTTTTATTTTCAGCTACTCAGTTTGTATTTGAAGGTTCGGCTCCATGGTTTCGCCTCACACATGTAACGCTTAGAAAAATTTTTGCAAAATGATCATTATTTCGTGCACGTCTTTCGCCTCTTCCAATGCCGAAAGCTTTGTTCCGGTAATATTGCACTATATATGTGTTAATCAGTATGCTAATATTTTACATATAAGGCATACACATAAAACATAGTGATGTGCGACGATAATTTCAAAATAAACAAAATATCCAAAGAAAGCCATTAAAGTATTATGAAATAAGTTTGTAGCGTTAATGTTTCATATTTGAAAAATGGAATTCAGTATACAATTTTCGATTTTGAATATGAATTTGCCTGCTATAAATTTTAAAGTTCAACTATACATACTTCGGGAACTTCTACATATCTATATTTCTTCTTTTACCTATTTCACCTAGTTACACTACCTTTTAAAGCTAAAATTCAAGAAAAATTATTTATGGTAAGGAGTATGAAATAAGAATTTTGAAAGTTCAAGGGTTTCTCTAGGAATATTTCAAGTTCCTAATACATATTTTATACTTCACTAACTGAAATATGATTACCAGGAAGAAAAAAAGAACACATATATTTTTATTACTGAACATTTTACTAAGACTGTATAATTCAGGGCTAATTAAAGGATGATGCCAATGTGCCCCCAACATAGCTGTATTTAATTTTTAATAGGTAATTTACATTTAGTGTTTGAGCCCCATCTTATGAATGTAAAGACAGTTTGGATATTCAGCTTGCGATTTTTTTTAAAAATCAAGAATTTATTGTAATAAAAAGGAAGCATATTCAAAACAACTTGTATATATATATAATATTCCTATAAACATAAAAAAAATATTTAGGATTTGGTTAAAAAGAAAATGTTTTCTTTTCTTTTTATATAAAGAAATACACAAATGTTTAAGCAAAATGAGCTAAATGTTTTAAAAGATATTTTGAAGATATGTGTTGTAGCATATGTAATTAAATTAAAGTAACACTTTTAATTAAAAGAATTAAGGATAGCTTAATTAATTTTCGTGAGTAATTATACATTATAAGGGATCTCCTCACAAATTAGAATGAAATGTGCGAAGTATGAAGAAGATTAAGGGAAAAGAATAATTCATACAGAGCTAAGTTTTTGAATTTTTCAGGGACTAAAAATATTCGTCACAAACAGAAGAGATCGTTTTCTTTGATTCTCAATTCTTTTAACTGTGTATCAGTTTGAAAATCAATTTTTGCCAAAAATAGAACTTCGAATGTTCTGTCAAAGCAAAAAATAAAGAATTGTTAGATTAATGATCAGACATATGTCATTGTTACTGTGTGAAGTAACCCAGTGCAAAAATATTTATACAGCTAACTTATTAACTCCGTTAATATATTAAAATTAGATCCATTTACTTTAAAGCAAATATTAGATGTGCTTATTTTTCTTAGAGAAATCTTATTCTAAATAAATGACAATTTCCAAGGCAACCACATTTCTTATTACTAATACTTATCAACGACACAGATATTTTGTGAAAATAATAATAAAAGTGCGTCAATCCATCGATCATATATTCAGTTATTTTTATTCTGAAATTTAGATTCTTACACAGAATACGAAAAATGCTAAATAAATAGTTTGTAAAGCAATCTGAAACCGTTATTAATTATTATTCATCACACCAAACAAGAATTAAATTGTGCTCATTTACACAAAAATACTGTTCTCAAATAACCGTCAAGATTCGCATAAATATTCTAAAAGTTTAAAAAAATATAGCATGGATACACGAGGAATAATGTCACTTTTTGTGAAAATAGATGCATCAATAAAATAGGCCTTTTCCTTAATACAGATACTCTATTTCTCTCGAATAGTGTATCATCCTAAGTCGCAAAAAAAGCTTAGTACTTCCTTTTATCAGTTTTAATTTAACTCTTTTCACTTACAAAACTAAAAGACGAATTATTATTTTAGTAAGCAGTAAATATAAAAATACCAATATATGGGGCCCTTGAAGTTTGACTAGTGTAAAAATGTGAGCTTATTAATCTTGGTCTGAAAATGATACGAATAAAGATTCTGTGTACAAATACTGCTCGTAGTTTTGAAACTCCATTTATGAAGTTAATATCGATTATTTTTTACAGTGTCAAGACACGTTATTTTATATGTAAAATTACCGAATCTCTAACAAAAGTGTCAATTAAGTTCATAAGAATAACACCTGTAACCGTTAAGTGAGTGAGTGACAGTTGTGGTTAAACCTTTATCTACCGTAATATGATTTAACGTTTTTTCATGTGAAATATTTTTTTTATCTCACATTGAAAATAAGGATATACATGGAAAACAGTAATACCCCAACTTTGGGAAATTTGTTAGGAGCTATCATCATCAAATACATTTAACTCTGTGGTGTCAATATATATGTTATTGTTCACTTAAATAAATAGCGTCAAATCGTTTTGCTGTCTTCATTAACATACAAAAAATAAGATGTTTACCTTTTGGTTATTAACTATTTTTTTCGGAACAAAAATGACGTATCTTCGCAATCCGTTAAAACGATGTCAACTGAAAATAAATTTCTGTTTTTAAAACTTTTCCCCTTTCCCCCAAAAATACCTAATAGAACCCTTGCGCCTACATTTTGGGAAGAGTGGATTTAAAAACTATTCCGGGGATCGCAGAGTTTTCGAAAAAATGGTTATTCTACGTAATTTTAAAGTGGGGTATTATGGGTCCCATGGTAAGAAAAGGGTTAAAGTAGAAAAACCTTTTGGGGGGAATTTGGGGATGTGGGATGTATCTCGAAATTTTGACCCCAAACGAAATCGGGGCGAAAACCCAATCAACTATACCATTCCAACGGGAGAACCCCAACCAGATTTTCTGCATCAGCAATTTCAGGGCGAGATTTTTAGTTTTACCCCAAACTCAAACCCTTTTTGGACACGCCGCAAAAGAGTTGGGACCATAACCACTCAACCACCCCCAAAAATAGGGAAACTGAAGAATTTTTAACAAGTTATAATAAAATACAGTTCTTTATTATTCCGAATGAATTTCGATCCTAAAGCCACCATGAAGCCCTTTAACATTTAACGTATATTTTCACGCCCACATTAGTCCCAAAAAAGCCATCAACATTTTCAAAATATTATTTAACCCCTTAGGGGAATAATTGCCCCAACCCTCCCATCCATCCGAATGGCCGAAATCAAAAAAAAAAAAAAAAAAGTTTCTAAATAGAAATCCCAACTTTCAAACTTTTCCCCAGAGGTTGGACCCATTGAAAGTAAAAGGTTTTTGAAGGGTAAGCACCCCGATCACTGTTTCCGTAATTCCGGCACAGCTTCCCAACACCTGAATCCGTTGTAAAATGTCGAATTGTTCTGATTGGTTTTTTTGTTCGGGTTTGGGTATTCTGGGATCCCCCTCATGGACTGAACAGGACAATAAAAATAGAACCTGTTATTTTTATCCTCCCTCCTACGAAAAAAATGTTTGTGTGGTATTATATCTTTCATTTAAAATTTCATGGACGTAAAAGAAATTGCGAAATGGGGGATGAAAATCCTTTTTTCAGTCTGGATTATTTCGTTTTTTTTGTTGGGGGAACTAACACCTTTAAATTACTTAGAGATTAAGAAAATTTGAAAAAAACAAATGCCGGGTAAAAAATGTAACAATGTAATTATTTTTTTCTTTTCCCCATAAATTTAATCAATACCGATCAAATTCATCCATTCAGCCAAGGAAAATAAAAATTGGAAAATGTCAATATAGAAATATTTTTTTAAAAATATTAATAATGGGATCTTTAAATTAAATTGAAGGAAATAAATATGATATGAGCGTGTCTAGCTTTTTAAAATTTTATATGCTCAGTTATTGAATGTATAAAAAATCAGAAGAAAATTTTATTTATTTTTTCTGTTTTAATTTTTTTTGATGAAAAAATCAATATATATATAAAAATAAATTAGTATAATATATCAAGAAATGTAATAAAATAAAAAGTAAAAATGAAATTGAATTTTTTAAAAAAAATACAAAATGAACTAAAAAGAACCTAGGAGTCACAAAGAATTTTCGGGCTTAGTACCGGGAAAAATGGGTTAAACTAGTTTGAAGGGGCCAACCCCCCTTTGCTTTGGAGAAAAACAAAAAAAAATAAAAAAAAATTCAAAGTATATAAAATCCAGAAAGTATGATAAAACCATGACTATCCTCAAAAATTTCCCAAATTCTAAAAAAGAAAAAATTTAAAAAATCACTATGAGAAGTGAAAAATTTAAAAAAATTACGTAAAAAAGTATTTTTCAAAAAGAATTTAAAAAATTTCTTTTTCTCACAGAGCTTTTTTTCCCAAAGAATCAAGAGCTTGAAATTA
>BMAV01000061.1:0-50605 GCA_019973955.1 Trichonephila inaurata madagascariensis | reverse complement strand
GGATTTGTGCTAGGTGTGAATTAATATCTGTAGGAGTATGAGTGTTTGTGTGTGTGTAAGGTGGAAGGATATTATGTGTTATTGAAAATCTTTTGTGTTTCTTAGTAAGGTGAATACAAACAGATGTTTAACACAATTGATTGAACGATTTGATGTATTAGAATTAGTGAAATATGATGATTTGATTTAACTTCTTTAAAACCCTGAAAATTTAAGGTGTGATGTAACTTACAGAAAAGGAAAAAGAATCCAAGATTTGGGATATAAGTTTTAGTTGTAAAGTGAATGTTTTATAGAATTTCGGATTTATTTATTTATTTTACTTTTGATTGTATTTATTACTTGGATTGCTGTCCTGGTCAGTCTCATTGATAAGACAACCTTTCGGTGTGAAATGTTAAGAACTGAACTAGCCTGAGGCCAGAGCAGTCCAGTGAAATGGACCTTTTTCAGGGGGAAGGGGTTGTGACGTCTTCGATTGGGGTGATTCCCCCTATCAATTCTTCTGAAGTCACCCTATCTATTCATCCCCAAACAGATGTTGAGTGACAAGTGCAGGTGGCCATGGGGTTATTGTTTGTTGTCTGGCCTCGCACAAGCGCGGACATCTGGTCTGGAATTTACAGTGGCTAAAGAATGCCGTTGACAATAGGCATTCCTGTGTGAAAGTCTTGAATAGGCGAGGCCTGTATGCAAGTCGTTGCATAGAGAGTGGGGCTGTGAGACCCAGGTGTGAGATGAATGGATGAGAATTATGGCGCCCTTGGTTTCCAGATGGACGAGGAATGTGTTTGTTTTGCCGCGCAAAGGGGGAAAACGAAAGGGGCCCCGGGGACGGGGGCAGACCTTTTTTGACCTGCCAATGAGGAAGACGGGGGCAGACCTTTTGGGCTGCCAATGAGGAAGACGAGGGCGAGGGGGACCCGCCCCTATTTTTAAAAAGGGGTTTTTTGACGGAGAGAGGGGAAGAAAAACTTGAAAAGACTCGAACGTTGGACGGAGAGGAAAGAAACTTGGACAAATAGCCCTGGAGTAAGACGGACGGAGTCCTGAATGGAAACAGAGAACCATGGAGTAAACTGGAGATTTACCCGGAAAAGCAAGGGATTGACGAGTGCCTGGCGGAATAAGGATTGACCTCGAGTGAAAAAGGCTGTCCGCCCGGCTTGGCCTATTTAATGAACTTTTTAATAACAAATGAAGCTATTACATACTGTTTAAATATTAAAATGTGGCTGTGACAAATTTTCTTGTGTGCTGACTACTGACGACGTTACAGCTATATATATATATATATATATATTAAATTGGTGGCAGCGGTGGGATCCGGCATTTAAGTGAATAGATGCCCGAATCCTTAGTTTTATTGAAGATAAAAAAAAGGGCCACCCTTGGGAATAGTGAAAATTTTAAAACCAGCCTATTTTGGGAGCGCCGACTTAAGAGGTTTCTGCCTGTGTATGAAGCGGCCCCCTCATTTTAGAATTCCCTTTATGAGATTTTTCCGGGGAGCCCCCAGCTGTGAGAACGCCGGATACAATTCTCCCTTTCCTCCTGATGAATCAAGAGGTTTGAGGACCTGTTTGCCCAAGTGTTTTGGGGGGACGTTTTAAAGAGTCCCAGTGTTGGTCACGAGTTCGTCTGTTTGTGATGAGTGGGTTTTTTTAAGATGTGATTTTGTGAAAGGAGCCCCAGTGTTCCATTCACCTACAAATTTAAGGGGAGTCTTTTCTTGGGTTTTTGGGAAGAAACGGTATTGTTTTTGTATATAAAATGTTGAGAAAAGGAATAAAAAAGCTGGGTAAATTTAGAAAAACAAAAGAGACTAGAAAGATTTTTGAGTTTTGTATAAAGTGTAAAAAATGTGGGATATTGGTTTTTTTTGTTCAGTTGTAAAAAGTTAGTATATGGGGTTATACTTTTGTGTTGGGAAATTTTTAGGGTTTGTTTTTCTTTTGATTTGTGAAATTAAAAACTGTTATACTTGTGTTGGTTATTTGGAATTTTTGGTTATAGATTTTGAAGATTAAAATATATAGTTATACTTGTAGCGTTTGAGGTAATGGAGTGTTATTGTGTTGGTTTTTTTGATTTGGGACATTTTTAAAAATAGTTGTCTAGGTCTAGTGTTTTGTTAGTTTACCTTTTAGTCTGTGTATAATTTTTGAAGTTTTAAATTTAGATTTGGTTTTGTGTGTATTAGGCATCATGGGTTTCTGTTAAGAGGGAAAAAAGAAAGTTAGAAGTTGGAAAAATTAGGGGGAGAAGTTGATATTACTTTAACTAGGATAAATTAATAAGAAATTTGTCAAAGTAAATACTATACTATGAAAAGCAAAAAATTTGTTAGATTTTTAGAAAGAGAAATTAAGGAATTTGAGGAGCGTAGACTAGCTAGGAATTTGATTAGAAAAAATAAGACAATTCAGAAATAAGTTAAAAGAAAAAAAAAATTTAATCAGGGGAAAAGGATTAACAATTCCAAATGTTTATTTTGTCAGGAAAACTACCACGAAGTTAGTGAACCCTTAAAAAGTTGGTTTTTTAAATTTAAATTTGGTAGTTAATAAAGCGTGGAACGCCATGACTGGTGATTTTGAAAAGGGAAAATTTTCTCCCCAGTAGAAGGGAAAGTTTTCCCCTTTTGAGGTAAGAGGTATAGGGAAAAGAAAAGAATAGCAAGTTTATGGTTGAAAAGGGAAAGAAATCAATGTGGATAGGGTGGTCATTGTGTAGGGAACTGAGGCGTTTGCAGGTGCAAAAAGGGTTAATGCAATCGTTTTGTGTGCGAAGCGGGTAATAAATTCTGATGATATAAGAGCTTATTCTTTAGAGTTGATGACAGATAGGGGAATAATTGAACCCTGTTTTGAGTTGTGAAAAGGATTGCGAGAAAAAGAGGCCACTGATATGACGTTAACAGGTGGTGAAAAGCAGTTAACAGGGAATCGTGAAGGTTTTTCGGGATCATATAATGGCTAAGATAACTTAGGGCAGTTGAAATGAAGGAAAAACACGTGTAAAAGAAGCTGATGTGTGTTGAGATTTGAGAGGTGAAGGTTAACAATGCGTTTGTCTCTCTCAAAACCAAAAAGAATTGATAGGAACAGTTTAGAGAGACGGATAATAGGTCTAGTTTTGGCACAGAATTTGTTAATTTCGAGATAGATTTACCAGGAAAAAGAGATCGCAGTACCATTTATCGTCTTAATTTAATAAAACTTTATCGTGGGAAGCCAGGTGGCAAATTCGGTAAAAGCTGGCTTATGGATTTTAACTTTCAGGGTGTTTAAGGGAAAGTCAACTGTATTTTTAAATTACCGCCTGATCCAGTAACTATTTTAGAATGATTAACACTAAAAAGAAAGAAAAGGTTTCCTTCATATCTTGGGAGTATTTCTTTAAGGCAGAAGGATATAAGTTTAAATACGGGAAAGCCGTTTAAAATCAAAACATATTTGTACATCCCAGATGTTAATTAATTCTAACTACGAGAGATACAGAGTATCTATTAGATTTAGATGTAACGTTACTGGGCCATTCGAACCGTACTCTGCCAGTTGTTTGGTTGGTTAGGAAAGTGAGCTGATACCCGTATCACATAGTAAATGTGTATTAAGTTTAGGAATTTGAACCAGGTGACGCGAGCCGAAATTTATCTTTTATTAAAAATGGAAGGTATTGTAGAAAATGAATAGCGCGATATCGTGGGTCGCTGTACTGGATTTGTGGAAGTGGTATTTTCGTCGTTCTTTCATGATGAGTTATCCGAAGTATGCCGCATGCGTTATGCCATTTGGCATGTACATTATTAAGACAGTGAGGTTTAAGTTTGTATGCGCTTCTTCTTATGGATGTAATTTAACAACACAGGTTATGAGATGGCTAGAGCAGATTGATGTATCACGAATGGTCGATATAGACATTCTGCTGCAGATTTGGAAAAATCGGGTGAAGCAGCTTGACTTTGTATTAAAGTGGTTGAGTAGGGTTAGGTCGGAAGTAAAATCGACCAAAGGTAAATTAGAGCCGTCGGAAAATTTGTTCCATGCATAATATAGACGGCGAAGAATTCATTGCATGAGCTAATGAAGTATGTTAATTCTATTCCCAATTTAAGTGTCTAATTTTCCTCAATAACTAACGTAATGGAAGACAATACCATGATTTGTGAATAAATTGTCATAATGGTTGTGAGAATGCCTACCGAAAGCCAAAATTTCACTTAATTTAGAAGGTCTTGATTTAAAATTCTTAATTTAAAAAGAAAAATTGTTTTAGTGTTATTTGCAAAGCTTGGAATTTAAAGGTGTTTATTTTGCTTATTTAATATCGTTGGAATAAGTAGATGGGAATAAGCAATTCTTTGGATTTGTGCTAGGTGTGAATTAATATCTGTAGGAGTATGAGTGTTTGTGTGTGTAAGGTGGAAGGATATTATGTGTTATTGAAAATCTTTTGTGTTTCTTAGTAAGGTGAATACTCACAGATGTTTAACACAATTGATTGAACGATTTGATGTATTAGAATTAGTGAAATATGATGATTTGATTTAACTTCTTTAAAACCCTGAAAATTTAAGGTGTGATGTGAAAAGCACAGAAAAGGAAAAAATTTAAGATTTGGGATATAGTTTTTAGTTGTAAAAGTGAATGTTTTATAGAATTTCGGATTTAATTATTTATTTTAGCAGTTGTATTTATTGCTTGGTTGCTGTCTGGTCAGTCTCATTGATAAGACAACCTTTCGGTGTGTGAAATGTTAAGAACTGAACTAGCCTGAGGCCAGAGCAGTCCAGTGAAATGGACCTTTTTCAGGGGGAAGGGGTTGTGACGTCTTCGATTGGGGTGAACCCCCCCTATCAATTCTTCTGAAGTCACCCTATCTATTCATCCCCAAACAGATGTTGAGTGACAAGTGCAGGTGGCCATGGGGTCATTGTTTGTTGTCTGGCCTCGCACAAGCGCGGACATCTGGTCTGCAATTTACAATGGCTAAAGAATGCCGTTGAAAATAGGCATTCATGTGTGAAAGTCTTGAATAGGCGAGGCCTGTATGCAAGTCGGTGCATAGAGAGTGGGGCTGTGAGACCCAGGTGTGAGATGAATGGATGAGAATTATGGCGCCCTTGGTTTCCAGACGGACGAGGAATGTGTTTGTGTTTGCCGCGCAAATGGGAGACGAAAGTGGCCCGGACGAGGGCAGACCTTTTTTTTGACCTGCCAATGAGGAAGACGAGGGCAGACCTTTATTTTTTGGGCCTGCCACTGAGGAAGATGAGGGCGTATGGTGGACCCGCCCCTGGTGTTTAAAAGGGGTTAATTTTGGACGGAGAGAGGGGAAGAAAAACTTGAAAAGACTCGAACGTTGGACGGAGAGGAAAGAAACTTGGACAAATAGCCCTGGAGTAAGACGGACGGAGTCCTGAATGAAAACAGAGAACCATGGAGTAAACTGGAGATTTTCCCGGAAAAGCAAGGGATTGACGAGTGCTTGGAGGAATAAGGATTGACCTCGAGTGAAAAAGGCTGTCCGCCCGGCTTGGCCTATTTAATGAACTTTTTAATAACAAATGAAGCTATTACATACTGTTTAAATATTAAAATATGACTGTGACTAATTTTCTTGTGTGCTGACTACTGACGACGTTACAGCTATATATATATATTTATATATATATATATATATATATTAAATTGGTAGCGCTTTGGTGGGATCCGGCATTTAAGTGAATAGATGCCCGAATCCTTAGTTTTGTGAAGATAGAGAAAAAGGCCAGCCGTGTGCGAATGTGAAGAGAGGTACACAATGCCAGCCTGATTTTGGGAGCGCCGACTTCAAGATGTTTCTGTTCCTGCTAGTGATGAAGCGTGCTCGCCTCATTTTAGAATTGCCTGTTATGAGATGTTTCATAAGGTCCCCAGCTGTGAAGAGCCGGTTAAGTGTCTCCTGTTCCTGCCTGATGAATCAACGAGGATTTAAGAGGACCTGTTTGTCCGTGTGTTTTGAGGACGTTTTCAAGAGTCCCCAGTGTTAGGTCACGAGTTCCTGTCTGTTTGGCTGATAGGTGCGGTTTTTTTAAGTGATTTGTGTGTAAAGAGTTCTGAGGTGTTCCTATGTCTACGTCTACAAATTTTAAGGTGAGTCTTTTCTTTGAGATTATTTTTCAGGACAGCAACTGAGTATTGTTTTTGTATGTAAAATGTTGAGATAGAATATAAAAAAAGACTAGGTAAATTTAGTAAACAATAGAGACTAGAAAAGATTTTTGAGCTTTGTGAAGTGTATAAATGTGCGATATTGGTATTTTTGTTTGAGTTGTGAAAGTTAGTATATGGTAGTTATACTTGTTGTGTTGGTACAGTAATTGTGTAGGGTATTGTTGTGGTCTTAGATTTGTGAAAATAAGTATACAGTAGTTATACTTGTTGTGTTGGTACAATATTGTGTAGGATATTGTTAAAGTTATAGATTTGTGAAGATTAGTATACAGTAGTTATACTTGTAGCGTTTGAGGTACAGTGTGGAGAAGGTTATTGTGTTGGTTTTAGATTTGCGCACATTTGTAAAAAATAGTTAAGTCTAGGTCTAGTGTATTGATAGTTTACCTTGAGTCTGTGTATAATTTTTGTAACGATTAAGTTTAGATTTAGTTTTGTGTGTATTAGTGCATCATGGCGTTTCTGTTAAGAAGGAAAAACGTAATGTTAGAAGTTGCGAAAGAATTAGGGGTAGAAGTTGATATTACTTTAACTAGGAAGTAACTAACTACTAATTACTTTAACTAAGTTCAAATGATTCTCCCAAGAAATCCTACAAATTCGATTGATATTTTCATCAGATTTTGTTGTTATATACTGAAACCAAAGTTTTAGATCAGGGTGACGTTTTATTTTCAATTTAAAAGACCGGGGAAGTTTTTCCCACAGAGATACTACATCGCTTACAAAAAAGTAAAGCCGGGCTAAGTTGAAACAGTCAATAACGCATAGATTTTAGTCGTTAATCAATGATTTTCCAGTTTTCACCCTGTCGATTTTTCCCTGTGAATTCCAACAAAAGTATGTTTGAAAGTCGATACACCTAGTTTCAAAAATATCTTCATGATCTTTCTGCCACTGATCTATTTCCATGCAAATATAACGCATTAAAGGCATTAGTTTGGATTTCATACTATTTGGAAGTGGTAAGCTAGATATCTTCTTTGAAATGAGTTCTTCCCACATCCTGCACAGGGCAGGTTATTTTTTGTGAATCTGTATTATGTATTGCAATGATGGTGAGGAACAGAATTGGAATCTCAGGGAAATTACATAGAATGTGAATCTTTCGACAGTGATTCGTACTTGGGTAATTTTTATTTAAAAAATATGCACATCTCTTTGCTTGGAGATTAGAAACGAGGCGTGTCCATATTTTTCATTAAAAACCTTACATCCAGATCATTGCAATTTTAACGGCAATCACGAAAGACTCATTTGCTGAAGGTTTGGCACTTTTTGGATTATAGAAATTCATGCTGATGAGTAGGGCAGTTTGCTTTTAAAAACTTCTTCCTTTCAATAATGAAATAAAATCTGCAAATAAAATGAAGAAAAATATGCGTTAATACAATTATTTTCCAAATAACATACCTAAACGAAGTGATTGTAATTTAAAATTAAACTTTCAAAATTCTTTAAAGAAAGAAGTACTTACATTAATTTTTCTTTAAGAATTTCATCTGAATATACTTGAAAAGTGAAAAGCGTTACGCATAAGAAAAAATACTCACAGTTTATTAAGTGGCGCTTCTCGGCTCAAAGTTATGCAATTTACAACTTTTGAAGAGATTTCGACAAGAGCGGCCTAGTTACTATTGGGTATGCGTTGCCGTACACCTCGGCCCTCAAACTCAGCGGAGCCGCAGATCCTGTCCACAGGAAGCAAGCCGAACACGATAATTTCTCCCAAATTTCAGATGTAGTACGAAAGGTTGTATACCCATTGTCATGGCAATTTACAACTTAAAGTAATTTTGAATTTGTAGGAAAATCCCTAAATGCTATATTTGTTTGTTTAGTGTTGCAAATTATATTTATAGAAAAGTGTACGTATTATTTTCAATTTTTATTTTTCATTTTTCTATAAACTTTTACGTGGAAATTGCATGGGAAATCTTATAATACTTATTATTATATCTTTAAAATCTACAAGACAGGCAATTTCATTTCTAGATACATTCTATTTTTTTAATAACAATGATTTATAGTAAGCTAGATTTTCATGCTTTAATATTTCACTTAATCTTAATGGTATCTGCAAGACGGGTGTAATTTTGTCTGTCCTTTCCTCTGCTGTTTTGTAAAGGTATTTGTTTTAAAGTAATTATAATAATATTAGATTGTATTTTCAAGCATATTATTATTTTTTCTTTATCATTTCATGTCTACTCAGTGGACCATTTTGTAGTTCTGAGTCCTCTGGTGGGTGAGTTTGATCCTCCCAAATAAATAGCCAGAGATTCCCCAATGGTACGTGTAACACATGTTTCCTATCAGTTGCTGGATATTTTTGTTGGAATTGTTCGTGAAAAGTGATTGAAAATGTGTTGGAAGGAAACAAAAGAAAGCGTGTCCTATCTGATTTGATCAATGAGCGTACGTGGTAATGAAGTTATAGCTGTGAAATTGAAGGGAAATAGAGAGATAATGTAAATTGGGTTCTTATCTGCAGTTATACAGTGTTATGCATGAAATTTGAGGGTTGTAAGTTGTAAACTTCACATCATAAATTACATTTACTATTAACCGTCTAACAAATTTCATCGTTCTTTTATTTTCAAACAAGTGGACTGGGTATTTTTAATCAAGATATTTGTGACATATGTGGGGTAGAATGCTTATATGCAAATGGACAAAAAGGGATTTCGGTGGTCGTATACATTTCTTCGAATCAAATGCTTCAAAAAATTTAAAGATTTCCTGCATTTTGTGTACTCTTTCCATATACCGGGGTGGTTCTGTTCTTTTTAAAAAACTAACATTCGCTTCTCATGATTTTGAGTTTCGATATTAACGTAAACTTAAGTTTGACAAAAGCTCTCTGATCAGCTCATATCTTTTTTGAATGATGAACTCAAGTACGAAATGAACACAAATCGAAAAATGTTACAATGACTAACAATCGTACTGTTATTAAATCAGTTTTCATCGGTTTTTAAGTACTTTGAAATCACAAAAGTGTGTGTCATATTTTAGTTGTTATAAGTCTATTGTCTCCACTTTACACCCAATTGAACAAGAATAATTATTTTTGATAAAACAAATGGCATTAGTCCTTGTTTTAATTAAATAAAATATTCATTAAAAATATAATTATTCGATAAAAAAATTTTGCAATCATACACAAATAATTTTTTTCAGGATTTAAGTAACTATTGCGAATTTACCACAAAAAACATGTAAGATATTACACATCATATGCGGCTACTGTAAAGCTCGTTCGTTCATTTTATGTTAGTTTTGAAGCTTTGCCTGTTTACCGCTGTTATATTATAACTATTATGCATGTGTAAATAAGCTCTGCTACAGATACAGGAAATATATACCGTTTCTGTTTAATATTTATGAGAAATATATAGTTTAAATACTATCTATTACCACGAATGAATGTCAATTAATCGACTTCCTTCATGGCAATGGAAACCAATAACTTTAAACAGGCAGTGTGGGCAAGATGATGAGATCTTCATCTTGCCCCTTGTATCGTATTAAATTAAACTATGTTGTTAATTCTATTAAATCCTGTAAATACTTGCTTTTCTGTGGGTTTGTCCGCACGACCGTGCATTTCTATCTCCTTTGAGGCTAAGAGGTGCATCGGATCGGGGACGTGACACTCAAAATGGGGCTACCAGAGAAAGACATTTTGCCATCACTACTAACTTATTTGTCATTCATCCTGGTCAGACTATGTAAACAAAATGTGGTGAGCTTCGCCAAGCATCATTTTACATCACGCAGCTACTGTTGGAAATGCGTATAAGGGTTTTATAAAATGTGGGCTCGAACCACTTAATCATCTTATGTTCAGGGAACATGACATTGCTGCTTCAAAAACTACTGACCATGACGTTGTTGGTGATGAGAATAATAGTGCTAATCCTCACAACCTGATAGTGGAAAACAGACATATAAACTCTCTAGAACTATTAGAACTTACTTGACAAAATGGTGATTCCGTTGCGCAAAAGCCTGTTAGTGTTTTGGATTTCAAACAATTGCCTAAAAACAACACAATTTGAGAAGAAAGAAAAAGGGAAAAAACTGAGCTCAAACATTGCTGACACACACATCAAAGAAATGTAACAAATGTAAAAGCAGAAGTACGAACAGGAGTTCTAAGAATAAAGAAAAGCTCGTGGCAAAAAGAGAGTAAAAATCAAACTAATTTTCTATATGAGGGGCGGTTCTACGGCAGGACAAGCTGGACTCCTGCCCGGAACCGAAAATTCTAAAGGCGACATTTGGATTGAATTTGTAAAAAGTTTTTTTGTTACAAGAAGTTTGATATATTTTCTGAAACCACTATTAGGCATGAATATGGTATTTTATTGGTGTATATCTAACTTTCTTATTTTTGCACTGTATGTTTAATGTTAATTTTCTTTTATGTTAAACTTAGAGTTCGAGGAGGATTATATATCCAGATCATGAAATTTGAAAAAGTTTACACATCTGTTATTAGTAACTTTTTCCCGGCTCCGCGGAGTAGGGGTACCACAGGGTTCCTTTTACCCATACGACATCCGGGGTCACCTATCCAAAAGGGACAGGGTCAATAAGAGTTTTTAGTAGATGAGTCAAAGGGATGTTTTATTTTCATCTTGAATGCAGTGTATAGGTAAAATACAAATTTGTGATCACACCATCAGTAGATTCTTTTAGAGAGTGGCATGTGCTGAAATGGGAGATTCCCTCTCTTACATTTTACTCGTTTGAATTAATAATAGATAGTTATATATCCTTAATTTCCGAATTATATTGTATTTGACTTAATATAAATATGCAGCCATAACACTTTTTATTCACAATAATTATTCAAGTTTTATAGGTGCGTAGCTATATGAACAATTTTTGAAGTGATAATTTCTATTAGCGCGTTTTGCTATAGAGTGAACTTGAATGAACGTCACGCTCCGGATTTGTAGCTCCTACAGCTTTTTGTCTTGAGTTGGAAATCTTGCTCGTACAAGGACGTCCGCAACATACACCCCTAAAAAGGAGGGTTTTCCACAGCCTTCCCCTGCAACTCTGAAACGCGGTAGTTTGTCCCCTTACAAATACACCTTAAATTAAGTTTACACCAGCTTTGATCTAAAATGCCTTCGGCCACCTTTTCTACAAAAAATGAAGGCGACATTTTTCTAATCTGGATTGAAGCATAAAATGAAACACGTAAAATTTTTTTAAAAAATAGGCTTAGAGAGAGAGAAAAAGTCCCACTAAAATTAAACAAAATGCTTAGGACAGCAGGGAAGTTATTTTTAAAGATATTTAAATAAAATCTTGAATCTAAAAGTATTTTTTAACCCTATTTCACAGGTAGACCTATTGTTTCCTTCTTAGAATAGTTATTCACAAATATGATTGTATATATTTGCACAAAAATTACTTTATTAGTACAGACATACGAAAAATACTTCTATATGACAATACTAACATCACACTTGTTTTTATTCACCGGAAACTAATCACAGAAAAATCACTACAAAATTTACAGTTATGCATTATGTGTGGTCATAACCACGCGCACTCTTTTTTTAATTATCACTTTTGCTTTTTAGAGAGGGCAGCACTTTCCATTTTGTCCCGGGGGCAGCAAATTGCTAGGGCTCAACTCTGAATATAGACTTAAGTCTATAAAATCCAGACTCAAACAGTCAGTCCCAACAACTTAAAAAAAGATGGTGTTACATGATGTTCTCCTTGTGAAGAAGATGTTTTGACCCCCAACAATAGAATGGATCAGTGCTGTAAATGTCAAGCGTGGTGGAATGAGGAATGTTCCAATTATGCAAATATCATTTTTTATCTGTGACTATTGTGTGTGTGTGACTGCACAACTAAACAAATCATCAACAGGTTACAATGCATTACCCTTAGCTGGATACTTTTGTAGCTTGTGCAATCAGTTATCATTTGTTAAACTATTTAAAATATTCAAAAAGATTGAATATGTTCTAACTTTTCAGTGTCGTCATCTTGCCCCAATAGTGAAGCAAGAAGATTGATTTTAGCAGGTTATGAAAAAATAAAATTATATTTTATTTTTGTCATTTTAAAAAATTAAATGGTAATGAATTTAATCATCAAAAGGACTAATGTAACAGTTCATGTAAAAATTAGTTTTGCAGTCTATAAAAATTAATAACAACAAAATTGTTAACATAGTCATCCTGCCCCGATCTCCCCTAAATAGCTACGCTACTTTTCGGGAAATGATCAGCCTTTATTTTTCCAATAGCTTGGAAATTGAGAGATGATTTTCGTGTGCTTAGTTCACTTTCTCTCTGTAACAAAATATTTTTCTTCAGTGGTACGTCTGAACATTTATATGATTCGAAGTTACGAATCAAGCAACACATTCACTAATTTTCTTGAGAAACGTCGTTCTGTTGGTTATCGGTTTCAACTTGTGTCGGAAAATGATGAAAAACGTGTTGAACATGCCTTTCTCAAATCTAGAAATAATTAACAAGGATTTTCAGTGCTTTTAGCTTTATATGCAGTTTTTGTTCAGGGCTGCTTTTTTCTGCTTAGGCACGTGCCTGGGCACTAAAAGAATTAAAGACTTGGAGGCACGAAAAGAAAAATTAAATTACAGCAGTACCACCCCACCCAGCGAGTCATGAAAGAAGCATTTCATCCCTAAGGTGTGTAGGTGAAATGATGTAACGGACTCATGCGTATTTCATTAACATGTTCTTTTGGGTTCCCTATGGCCAGAATAAATGGCAATTCTTTTCCAACCAACAAGAGAAGTAAAATAAGAAGGAAAGATGCAAAATTAGGAAGCTTTAAATAACAGAAGTTGAGAGTAAGCGAGGTGGCATTTGGGAATGTTATGATAGTCCATGTTTCAAGTGTGGAAGTGTTTCGGAAGTTAGAAAGTGATTGTTTTTCCAGTTTTTTTTTTATATACTAAAACCCAAAGGTTTTAAAGGGTACGTTTTTTTTAAATTTTAAAAAAGCCCGGGAATTTTTTTCCCACAGAGAAAAATCGCTTACAAAAAGTAAAGCCGGGCTATTGAAACAGTCAATAACGCATAGATTTTCGTCGTTAATCAATGACTTTGCGGTTTTACCCTGTCGATTTTCCTGTGAATTCAGCAAAAGTTCCTTTGAAAGTCGTACACTGAGTTTAAAAATATTTTTAAGATCTTTCTGCCACTGATCTATTTCCATGCAAATATAACGCATTAAAGGCATTAGTTTGGATTTCATACTATTTGGAAGTGGTAAGCTAGATATCTTCTTTGAAATGAGTTCTTCCCACATCCTGCACAGGGCAGGTTATTTTTTGTGAATCTATGTGTATTGCAATGATGGTGAGGAACAGAATTGGAGATCTCAGGGAAGTACATAGAATGTGAATCTTTCGACAGTGATTCGTACTTGGGTAATTTTTTATTTAAAAATATGCGCATCTCTTTGCTGGGAATTAGAAACGAGGCGTGTCCATATTTTTTCATTAAAGCCTTTACATCCAGATCATTGCAAATTTTAACGGCAATCACGAAAAGACTCATTTGCTGAAGGTTTGGCACTTTTGGATTATAGAAATTCATGCTGATGAGTAGGGCAGTTTTGCTTTTAAAAAACTTCTTCCTTTCAATAATGAAATAAAATCTGCAAATAAAATGAAGAAAAATAATACGTTAATACAATTATTTTCAAATAACATACCTAAACGAAGTGATTGTAATTTAAATTAAACTTTCAAAATTCTTTAAAGAAAGAAGTACTTACATTAATTTTTCTTTAAATTTCATCTGAATATACTTGAAAAGTGAAAAGCGTTACGCATAAGAAAAAAAAAAAAATACTCACAGTTTATTAAGTGATGGCGCTTCTCGGCTCAAAGTTATGCAATTTATTTAACTTTTGAAGAGAGATTTCGGTAAGAGCGGCCTAGTTACTATTGGGTATGCGTTGCCGTACACCTCGGCCCTCAAACTCAGCGGAGCCCGCAGATCCTGTCCACGAAGCAAGCCGAACGCGATAATTTCTCCCAAATTTCAGATGTAAGTACGAAAGGTTGTAACATACCCATTGTCATGGCAATTTACAACTTAAAGTAATTTTGAATTTGTAGGAAAATCCCCTAAATGCTATATTTTGTTTGTTTAGTGTTGCAAATTATATTTATAGAAAAGTGTGTATTATTTTCAATTTTTATTTTTTCATTTTTCTATAAACTTTTACGTGGAAATTGCATGGGAAATCTTATAATACTTATTATTATATCTTTAAAATCTACAAGACAGGCAATTTCATTCTAGATACATTCTATTTTTAATAACAATGATTTATAGTAAGCTAGATTTTCATGCTTTAATATTTCGCAATCTTAATGGTATCTGCAAGACGGGTGTAATTTTGTCTGTCCTTTCCTCTGCTGTTTTGTAAAGGTATTTGTTTTAAAGTAATTATAATAATATTAGATTGTATTTTCAAGCATATTATTATTTTTCTTTATCATTTCATGTCTACTCAGTGGACCATTTTGTAGTTCTGAGTCCTCTGGTGGGTGAGTTTGATCCTCCCAAATAAATAGCCAGAGATTCCCCAATGAATTTTGATGTGTAACACATGTTTCCTATCAGTTGCTGGATATTTTTTGTTGGAGTGATTTCGTGAAAAGTGATTGAAATGTGTTGAAGGAAACAAGAAAGCGTGTCCTATCTGATTTGATCAATGAGCGTACGTGGTAATGAAGTTATGGCTGTGAAATTGAAAGGGAAATAGAGAAGGATAATGCATAAATTGGGTTCTTATCTGCAGTTATACAGTGTTATGCATGAAATTTGAGGTTACATTTATAGGTGTAAACTACATCATAAATTACATTTACTATTAACCGTCTAACAAATTTCATCGTTCTTTTATTTTCAAACAAGTGGACTGGGTATTTTTAATCAAGATATTTGTGACATATGTGGGGTAGAATGCTTATATGCAAATGGACAAAAAGGGATTTCGGTGGTCGTATACATTTCTTCGAATCAAATGCTGTAAAAAATTTAAAGATTTCCTGCATTTTGTGCACTCTTTCCATATACCGGGGTGGTTCTGTTCTTTTTAAAAACTAACATTCGCTTCTCATGATTTTGAGTTTCGATATTAACGTAAACTTCAGTTTGACAAAAGCTCTCTGATCAGCTCATATCTTTTTTGAATGATGAACTCAAGTACGAAATGAACACAAATCGAAAAATGTTACAATGACTAACAATCGTACTGTTATTAAATCAGTTTTCATCGGTTTTTAAGTACTTTGAAATCACAAAAGTGTGTGTCATATTTTAGTTGTTATAAGTCTATTGTCTCCACTTTACACCCAATTGAACAAGAATAATTATTTTTGATAAAACAAATGGCATTAGTCCTTGTTTTAATTAAATAAAATATTCATTAAAAATATAATTATTCGATAAAAATTTTGCAATCATACACAAATAATTTTTTTCAGGATTTAAGTAACTATTGCGAATTTACCACAAAAAACATGTAAGATATTACACATCATATGCGGCTACTGTAAAGCTCGTTCGTTCCTTTTTATGTTAGTTTTGAAGCTTTGCCTGTTTACCGCTGTTATATTATAACTATTATGCATGTGTAAATAAGCTCTGCTACAGATACAGGAAATATATACCGTTTCTGTTTAATATTTATGAGAAATATATTGTTTAAATACTATCTATTACCACGAATGAATGTCAATTAATCGACTTCCTTCATGGCAATGGAAACCAATAATTTTAAACAGGCAGTGTGGGCAAGATGATGAGATCTTCATCTTGCCCCTTGTATCGTATTAAATTAAACTATGTTGTTAATTCTATTAAATCCTGTAAATACTTGCTTTTCTGTGTGTTTGTCCGCACGACCGTGCATTTCTATCTCCTTTGAGGCTAAGAGGTGCATCGGATCGGGGGACGTGACACTCAAAATGGGGCTACCAGAGAAAGACATTTTTGCCATCCACTAACAACTTATTTGTCATTCATCCTGGTCAGACTATGTAAACAAAATGTGGTGAGCTTCGCCAAGCATCATTTTACATCACGCAGCTACTGTTGGAAATGCGTATAAGGGTTTTATAAAATGTGGGCTCGAACCACTTAATCATCTTATGTTCAGGGAACATGACATTGCTGCTTCAAAAACTACTGACCATGACGTTGTTGGTGATGAGAATAATAGTGCTAATCCTCACAACCTGATAGTGGAAAACAGACATATAAACTCTCTAGAACTATTAGAACTTATGACAAATGGTGATTCCGTTGCACCAAAAGAAGCCTGTTAGTGTTTTGGATTTCAAACAATTGCCTAAAACAACACAATTTGAGAAAGAAGAAAAAGGAAGAAACTGAGCTCAAACATTCTTACAAGCACACACATCAAAGAAATGTAACAAATGTAAAAGCAGAAGTACGAACAGGAAGTTCTAAAGAATAAAGAAAAGAAGCTCGTGAAGCCAAAAAGAGAGTAAAAATCAAACTAATTTTCTATATGAGGGGCGGTTCTACGGCAGGACAAGCTGGACTCCTGCCCGGAACCGAAAATTCTAAAGGCGACATTTGGATTGAATTTGTAAAAAAAGTTTTTTTTGTTACAAGAAGTTTGATATATTTTCTGAAATACTATTAGGCATGAATATGGTATTTTATTAATTGTATATCTAACTTTCTTATTTTTGCACTGTATGTTTAATGTTAATTTTCTTTTATGTTAAACTTAGAGTTCGAGGAGGATTATATATCCAGATCATGAAATTTGAAAAAGTTTACACATCTGTTATTAGTAACTTTTTCCCGGCTCCGCGGAGTAGGGGTACCACAGGGTTCCTTTTACCCATACGACATCCGGGGTCACCTATCCAAAAGGGACAGGGTCAATAAGAGTTTTTAGTAGATGAGTCAAAGGGATGTTTTATTTTCATCTTGAATGCAGTGTATAGGTAAAATACAAATTTGTGATCACACCATCAGTAGATTCTTTTAGAGAGTGGCATGTGCTGAAATGGGAGATTCCCTCTCTTACATTTTACTCGTTTGAATTAATAATAGATAGTTATATATCCTTAATTTCCGAATTATATTGTATTTGACTTAATATAAATATGCAGCCATAACACTTTTTATTCACAATAATTATTCAAGTTTTATAGGTGCGTAGCTATATGAACAATTTTTGAAGTGATAATTTCTATTAGCGCGTTTTGCTATAGAGTGAACTTGAATGAACGTCACGCTCGGATTTGTAACGCTCCTACGGCTTTTTTTGTCTTGAGTTGGAAATCTTGCTCGTACAAGGTCGTCCGCAACATACACACCCCTAAAAAAAGGAGGGTTTTTCCTCCCTTCCCCTGCAACTCTGAAACGCGGTAGTTTGTCCCCTTACAAATACACCTTAAAATTAAAGTTCCTAGCTTTGATCTAAATGCCTTCGGCCACCTTTCTACAAAATGAAGGCGGTAATTTTCTAATCCTAGTTGAAGCATAAAAATGAAACACGTAAAAATTTTTTTAAAAAAATAGGCTTAGAGAGAGAGAAAAGTCCCACACTAAAATTAAACAAAATGTAGAAAAAGGACAATTTTTATAGAAGTAAATAAATAGTATAATTACACCAATAGCATTATTGCAGTGAATTTAAGAATAAAAATCTATTTTTGTAAGCGAATGAGAATACCAATGAACAAATAGTTATATTAATCACATTATTTAAATATACATTATTTTTTAAAATGAAAATTCAATTTAATTATGTCAAATGATACAAATGGAAGTACGGAACAACGCTTGAGGGAGTTATTTTTAAAGATATTTAAATAAAATCTTGAATCTAAAGTATTTTTAACCCTATTTCACAGGTAGACCTATTGTTTCCTTCTTAGAATATAGTTAATTCACAAATATGATTGTATATGTTGCACAAAAAGAATTACTTTATTAGTACAGACATACGAAGAAATACTTCTATATGACAATACTAACATCCCCTTGTTTTTTATTCACCGAACTAATCACAGAAAAATCACTACAAAATTTACAGTTATTACGTCTATGTGTGGTCATAACCACACGCACTCTTTTTTTTTAATTATCACTTTTTGCTTTTTAGAGAGGGCGGCACTTTCCATTTTTGTCCAGGGCGGCAAAATTGCTAGAACCAGCTCTGAATATAGACTTAAGTCTATAAAATCCAGACCAAACAGTCCAGTCCCAACAACTCCAAAGGATGGTGTTACATGATGTTCTCCTTGTGAAGAGGAATGTTTTGACCCCCAACAATAGAATGGATCCAGTGCTGTAAATGTCAAGCGTGGTGGAATGAGGAATGTTCCAATTATGCAAATATCATTTTTATCTGTGACTATTGTGTGTGTGTGAGCTGCACAACTAAACAAATCATCATTAGGTTACAATGCATTACCCTTAGCTGGATACTTTGTAACTTGTACAATCAGTTATCATTTGTTAAACTATTTAAAATATTCAAAAGATTGAATATGTTCTAACTTTTTCAGTGTCGTCATCTTGCCCCAATAGTGAAGCAAGAGATTGATTTGCTTAGGTTATGAAAAAATAAAATTATATTTTATTTTTGTCATTTTAAAAATTAAATGGTAATGAATTTAATCATCAAAAGGACTAATGTAACAGTTCATGTAAAATTAGTTTTACAGTCTATAAAAAAAATTAATAAACAACAAAAATTGTTAACATAGTCATCCTGCCCCGATCTCCCCTAAATAGCTACGCTACTTTTCGGAAATGATCAGCCTTTATTTTCCAATAGCTTGGAAATTGAGAGAGATGATTTTCGTACTTAGTTCCTTATGATTTCTCTCTGTAACAAAATATTTTTCTTCAGTGGTACGTCTGAACATTTATATGATTCGAAGTTACGAATCAAGCAACACATTCACTAATTTTCTTGAGAAACGTCGTTCTGTTGGTTATCGGTTTCAACTTGTGTCGGAAAATGATGAAAAACGTGTTGAACATGCCTTTCTCAAATCTAGAAATAATTAACAAGGATTTTCAGTGCTGCTTTATATGCAGTTTTTGTTCAGGGCTGCTTTTCTGCTTAGGCACGTGCCTAGGGCACTAAAGAATTAAAGACTTGGAGGCACGAAAAAAGAAAAAATTAAAATTACAGCGAAAGTACCACCCCCACCCAGCGAGTCATGAAAGAAGCATTTCATCCCTAAGGAGTGTGTAGATTGAAATGATGTAACGGACTCATGCGTATTTTCATTAACATGTTCTTTTGGGTTCCTGGCCAGAATAAATGGCAATTTTTTCCAACCAACGAGAAAGTAAAACGGGGAAAGGAAAGATGCAAATTAGGAAGCTTTTTAAAAAACAGAAGTTGAGAGTAAGCGAGGTGGCATTTGGGAATGTTATGATAGTCCATGTTTCAAGTGTGGAGAGTGTTTCGAGAAGTTAAGTGACAGCCAAGAGAAGTTTACCCGTGACAGAGAGCCCTTAGTCAAGGTGCATATCATTGCACGCCAGTGAACCGCTACTTCAGCTAAGATCAGATAAATCGTTGTTTCTTCAGACACTAAGATAGGAGTTACCATTTAAACAGTCGGGTAAGAGTTTACATCGAAATTCAGCTTAGGTGATTTAGTTATTGATAGTGGTCCGGGTTACATTATTTCGGAATTATATATTGTGTGTTGAGCCACCGTAAATTCTCTCACATTATCTAATACGTTATTGGATTCAGTTAAGATCTTAATAAAAAGTAATATATATTAAGATTATGGCAGCTTCCAGTTCTTCATTTATTCCTACATCTCCAGCTCACGTTAATAATCTAGAAGAAGGGCACCGGAAGGAGGGGGGTGCCCTTACAATGCGATCTAATTTGGAAAATGAAAACCGTAGCAATTTGATGTTGCAGCTTACTCAAAAAGATATTATGTGAGAAATTTATTTAATTAATGATTCTGCAATGAACAAACTGGAAGAAAACTTGTGTTACACATGTACAATGACAGTGACTCAACAAAGATTAAGGATGTATATAAACAAAAAATAACAAAGGGACAAGTGAAAAAAAAGTTAATATTTAACAAGTGAAAAAAAAAATCATACAACATTGTATACTCTATACTGTAATTGCAAACAATTTTATTAATTTTCTGTACCTATTCACAAAAGGGTGGGTGTATGGTCCATGATGTCATAATGTAAAAAAAAAAAAACAAGAGTGGAAAAACTCTGCTACTAACCCTCTGTTACGCTTGCGAGTCAATGACGTGGTTGGTCCATAAATGGTGGATAATGAAAATAATCTCCGAAGAGCAAAAACAAAACAAAAAAAAAAAGGAAAGGGTGTTCAAGAAAAACCCCCCTAAAGTCCAAAAAGGCCCTGACTGCCAAATTTCCCTATTTTATAAAAAACTGAAAGTTTCTCATCGGATGTCCCAATACAGGTAAGAATGATCAGCGATTTGAGTTTGGTTGTGGTTACTTGCGCAGGTAACGGTGTAAGACTGCATAAAATAGCCTAAATTCCAAAAAATATAAAATCAATTTTTTTTTTTATATTTTCTTCGGAATAACATCAGAAATCACGTCATCCAGTGTAGTAGCAACCCCCTGCGAGACACCCTTTAACTTAAAAAAAAATAATTGTACTTTCGTTTTAAAATAAAAGCTGAAATTTATATATGTTACTTGGAGACCTAAAAAAGATGTTACCTCTATAGACGGACAGTTTTAATGATTTTTACATCTTGCCAGACACATTGAAAGTGCTGCAGGTGAGAGTTTAAGGCAGCTGAGAGTTCAAGCGAGTGAGATGGGGCGTTTAGTCTATTGCGATCGCTTAAGAAATTCAATGAAAAATAACTTTATTACGTTTATAAGCATCTTATATAAAGCAAAAAATTTTATTTTATTATTACTAAGTACAAAAAGGTACTATTACATGTAAAAGTCATACATCATTTTCGATGATATTTTCATCGTTACTACAACTGTGACGTCTCTCGCGTCCTTCTGCTAACATAACTCCTATGTTCTTTGACGGCCACGATTAATGGCAAAACCTTTCCAACCCAATACCAAGAAGATAAATGAATGTAACATGTAAATGAGATATACTTTAAAAAGGATAGAAGCTTTGATGATAAGATAGAGCGCAGCAAGTTTAGAGATAGCTTGAGTGTGGAGTCTTTCAGATCAAGAGTTAGCAGTCCGATAGCTGGTAGGAATAGAAGTCCAATATAAAAAGAAGTTGGAAACTTCGCTTAGTCAATTACATTATAAATTCTCTCAACAGTGGAAGGAAGGAGATCTGCAGAAGGTAATATTTGGTACTTAGGTAATTAGATGAATCGGTTTTATTTATTATAATTAAGATAAAGGATCTAGTTGCGTGATCTGGCTTGAATGCTAGGTTTAGTGGGTGTTAACTCTCACTTTAATTAAAGTTGTTAATTAAATTAAAATACCAGTTATTCTTAATTAAGTTGTATTAAGAACTATTATGTCTCATCATTTTGATAATCCACACCTCTAGCTTACGCGGATCCGGAACGTCATAGTCATCACAGGATGGCAATGTCGCAATGGCGCGAACGTGTATAGTCTGGGTTAGATGTGCAGGTGGATACAACGTTCTACCTGAGAGTAACTTCAGGGTCGAAGAACATTACTGCAGGGATTTATCGAATCTATAGAGGAATAACATACAGTTACTTGAAATCCCAAATGTCTGTCATGTGCTTACCAAAAAGTCATCTCAGGGAAGGGGCTCAAGATTGGTATTCGATATTTGGATCGTTGTTGAGTGCAAATACAGCCACGGATTTCCTTTGCAGCTCAAGGCTGGAGTAGCGAAAGCTTTTCCATGATCCAAAATAAGAAAGAATTGCAAAACGCAATTCTACGCGTCCCAACAGGGAAAGAAATCCAGAACCATCTGAATTTGTTTACAAATTGGTAAAATCGAAAAGAAGTTTAGAGTTAGGAATGTCCCAAGCAGAGTTGGTGGATCATATTTTGGTTCGACTCGAACCACAGATCAGATTATGTGGAAGTGAGAGAAATCCACAAAACACGATACAACTTTTAGAAGTCTTAGCGCTGAAATTCGAAGAGATATTCTTGCAAATTAAAAGGGGTTATCAGAACGATAATATAGAAAGAAGACGAGGTCAAATGCGCATCGGATGCCTAATTTTGAGTACTAATGGTAGAAACTGGAGGAATTCTGAAATAGGACGTAGACCAAAACGGTAGAAATGATTTTTACGAAATAAGCCGTCTGCAAAGTAATAGGGTTCGAGAAGAATAGGTTTCAGAATAATGATCAGAGATTAGAAGCAACAGGGGTTACTCATTTCGAAATAGGCAGAAATGATAATTTTAATAAGGGGACCGTAGAAATAGAGGGGTTCGAGAGTGAAAATTTCAGTCGAGGCGATAGGATACCAAAGGGACGATTAAATATTGTAAGGTTAAAGATCAACCTCAAGGGGTGTCGACAAGAGACAATTGGAAAACTTTCTCCGATATGTATATCACCCGTAGAACTTCCCCACGTTCTATTTTTATTAAATAACACACATTTTTTGAAAGCGCTATGGGACACCGGAGCAGATAAATCATTTATATCGGAAAGTATATAGAAATATTTTTCTATAAGCAAATTAAAAATCGCGAGCCCAGGTAATAACAGCACAGGGTGCGAAATGCCAAAACATAGGGGATTGTAGAATTGAATATTCGCATCAGACAATTCGAAAGAAATTGGTCATTTCATGTGCTGACAGATTTAGAATACCCATGTATTCTAGGTATCGATTTCATAAGTGGGTCAAGAATCGTATTAGATTTTGATAAAAAATCGTTGAAAATTCCAGATTCTCAAATAAATAAGGTGGTTGAACCAATTAAAGAGGCAAAAGTTGAGATAGATTTATCTAAGACAAAATTGGGGAGGTAAGAAAAAGAAGCAAAACTACAAAATTTGTTTTAGTAGTTTTAAGGGTTATTTTCCGATTAAACCAGGTCTTACTCATGTTTTATACCATGAAATTGACACGGGAGATAACCCACCAGTAGCTTCAAGGCCATATAAGGTATGACCGCACTAAGCAAGCACAATAATAGATTTTCACATACAAAAAATGTTACAAGAGGAAACGATTGTTCAATCCCCATACGCGTCACCTGTTGTGTTATGCAAGAAAAATAATGGGTTACCACCGGATAATCCGGAAGCATATAGATTTGCAGTAGACTATAGAAAATTAAATTCGATCACAAAGTATCCGCGATACCCTTTACCGTTAATAGATGATTTATTAACGAACATACCATATACAACAATAATGTCTCTTGATCTAAGAAGTGGGTACTTTCAAATGGCAATAAACCCCAGTGATATTGTTAAGACCGCATTTGTAGTAAAAGTGGCACTTATGCTTTCAAGCGGATGCCACCATTCGCTTTATCAGGGCCAGCTCCCAATTTTCAAAGGCAAGTGACGCCAATCCTAAAACCGGTGATAGGGAAATTTGTGAGTGTTTTATATGTGGACGATGTGATAATCGCATCTCCATCATTCACTCACCATGTTGGTTTTGTTGGGAAAGTTTTTCATTGTTAAAGGATGCAGGATTAACATTAAATAAGGAAAAGTATAGGGCCCCAGGTGCGATGAATTGAAATATTTGGGATTAATTATTAGTAAAGAAGGAATTAAAACGGATGAGACAAAGGTTAGAGGAAAAGCTTTACAAGAGATGAAACCGCCCCGTAACTCAAAAGAGGTGTCAAGTTTTTAAGGTATGTCCCAGTGGTACGCAAGAAATTTATTAAAAGGTATGCGGATATTTGTGAGCCACTTTATAATCTTAAACGAAAATTTAAAAATTTGTCTGGTCAATGAAGCACAAAAGGCATTCGAGAAGAGGTCAAGGAGGGGCGATGGCAAAGCGCCAGTTTTAAAATTACAAAACTTTCAGGGGCCATTCGAGTTATTTACAGATGCCAGTTCGATTGGTTTTAGGAGCAGTGCCAACCAACAAAACAGACCTGTGAGTACATTTGCGTCACGTACACTGTGAACAACGCAGAGAGGGATTATACAGTAACCGAAAGAGAATGTCTAGCAGCAGTAGTATGGGCGTTGAACAAATTTAGAACATATTTAGGAATATTACCATTAAGGTAATAACGGATCACGCCGCCTTAACACGCCTAACACATGGCAAAAATTTGTCGAGTAGGATGATTAGATGGACACTCAAATTAGCAGAATTCAATATAGAATGGGAACATAGACCGGGAACTCAAAATGCAGTGGCTGACATTCTTTCAAGGAATCCCGTGAAAAGTATGGTGGAGATAAAATTAATTGTGCCATAATCAGGGATTTAGTACATACTTCGCGGGAACAATTAATAACAGAACAGAAAAATGATGACCCAGAGTGCAGGTCATATCTATAGATATTTAGAAACCCGGAAGATAACTCGGTTAATGCAACGATATGTGAAATTGGTCCCGATTTCCGTTTAATTGAGAAGGATTGTTATTTTATGCGAAACACGCAACGTCATTAGGTGAAATGCGTGTATACATTCCAAAATCTTTAAGGAATGAAATAATGAGAAAATTTCATGACAAAACCAATTATGCTGGACACTTGGAAGATTTAAAACGTATCATAAAATTCGGGACGTTTGTTGTATTTCCGTACATGAGAAAATTCATTGATCAATATGTCTCTACATGCCATATGTGCCAAGTTAATAACTTCGCGAAGCGCGCGTTACCAGCTGGTCGGTTAAATCAATTATATCGAATTATTCGAATGAGATAGTGACGTTAGATTTGTTAGGCCACGTATCTATATCGAGGAATAAGACGTAACCGCTATATTTTAGTAATAACCGATCATTTCTGCAAATGGGCTGAAATTATACCTCTTAAAAGGCCTCATCTCGTATAATAGCGGATTTTTTGATAACTTTATATCGCGTTATGGAGCTCCAATAAAATTAATAAGTGATAATGGTCCCCAATTTATATCCAGAAATTTTTGAGCACTTAAGTGAAGATTAGGCATAAGGCATGTGAAGACTGTTGCATATCGACCACAAAGCAAATCGGACTGAAAGAGTTAATCGAGATATAGTGCAAATGATTGCAAGTATGTTAATGATCAACACGATACTTGGGATCAATTCTTACATTGAGTTTGCTTACACGCTATTCGTACGGCGGTGAATGAAACAACGGGAAAATCACTTGCTGAATTATTTTTAGATTCGAAAATTGATTACACCATTTCAAAAACTAGTTATATGATATCGGAAAGTTCAAAATTCAAAATTCAAAATATTGAAAAGAGCTTTAAAGAAGCTAGACTAAATACGAAAATTAAACAGGAAAGATTGGAAAAATATTATAATAGACGTAGAAAAGACATAAAAATAGTGCAAATGATTGGGTCTTATTAGAAACACACCCTGTAAGTTCAGCAGCTAACAAAGTATGTGCTAAATTTAAACAAAATTTGAGGGACCTTATAGAGTAATAGAAGTTAAAAACAACAATAATATTGTAATAAATCAGGAAAAGATTAACAGTTAACGTAGATCAAATAAGAATATATCGTCATAGGAAATGTGACGAGGTCGAATTCAGAACGGGCATCCCCAAATAGTATAAAGATCACGTCAGGGAGAAACGAAATTACTTCCGGAAAATGTACATCAAAAGATTAAATGAGTCACTATGGGGAAGAAAGATCTGCGGTGAAACGTAAGTTAGAGCAAGGGATTGGTCGCCAATCAAATCAATATAAAAAGAAATACAGAGGATATAAAACAAATCACTGGTCAGATCGCTTCCTAGTTCATTTGGGAATGAAAATAAAAGCAAAAGGATAAGGAATAATAGGGGTATTAAAAGATCAGGTGTGTCAGGGGCAAGTGGACCACAAAGAAAGTGGCAGAGAAAGGGAACCAATAATATTAATAAAAGAACTTTGTCATCCAGTACTATTTCTAGAGATAGAAAGAAGAGCAGAAGAGAATCAACTGAAGTTCCATATGAAAAGAATATAATCTAAGGCCACGACGGAGAACAGAAAAAGAACCCCGACCAGCCAAGGAGACAACAGGGAAGTCAAGGAAGGACGACAAGGAGATTACAAGCCCTACAACAAGCAAAACAAGAAATTCCAGTACAACCGAGGAAAGAAGAGTGGTAGCACCTCATCGTTGGATGTTATGGTTGGAGAACACATATAAAAATCAGGTTGTATTGTTTCTTTTTTTATGATCTTCCAACAAGTGGTCGGAAGAATTATTGCAAAGAAGGAAGTCTCGGGCGGTGCTTAAAAGTTATAAGCCAAGTCAAACACTACAATGAGTGTTTATTTAATTTTGGAACTTTTGACTTGTTAAAAATTTTTTTCTGGAGAAAACATTTGTAATCGCACATTTGTTTGCTTCGATGTATGACTTCGTGAGATGCGAAAATTCCTTTGGTTATTTGTTATAATAGTTTATTGAAAAATGTTTGTAATTGTATAATATGTGTATATATATATGTTGTTGTATTGTTACGTATTATGAGGCATCTGGTTCAGGGAAACGCGGCGTAGTCAGGGCACTAACAATAATATAAACGGGCTGCGCGGCTCATTGGGAGTTTTTTGGAACCAGATGTGGGAATGGAGATGAAAATTTATTGTGATATACAAATAATATATAATTGTGAAATTAATTGATATTATGTAAACATAAATGGAAACATGACTCAAAAGTTTTCATTTCAGGGAGACTGACCCTGAAAATTATAACTTCAACAAGAAAGGGAGCGGAAATTCCAGCTCCATATGCAGTGTTGATAAAGATGCAAAGATTGGGTCTGCGCACCCAGAAAAATTTTTTTAGAAAATTTAAGTGTATAGTTATTTTAAGTGATTGATGTTAAAAGGAGTGGGCATAAATTAAACAGTAATTATTAATGTTGGCCTAGTTATTGAGTAAAATTTATTGTCACGAGTTTAAATTTAAATTGAATATTAAATTTAATTCTAAGATGAGTAATGAAAATCAGTAAAGTCAAGATAAATATTGAAATTATAAAAGTTAAAATGAGATTTAAGATTAAAATTTAAATAAAACTCAGAAAGCGAAGAATTTAGAAATAGAGATTTAGACACGTATTTTTATCAAGGGCATTGAGAACTTGGCAAATCACGTTTTTCTTCTTGATTAGACGTCTCTCGCGTCCTTCAAGGCTAACATAACCCTGCTCTTTGACGGCCACATTAATGGCAAAACCTTTCCAACCCAATACCAAGAAGATAAACGAATGTAAATATGTAAAATGAGATATACTTTAAAAAGGATAGAAGCTTTGATGATAAGATATAGCGCGGCAAGTCTAGAGATAGTTCAGTGGAATCATTCTGATCAATAGCGCGGCAAGTTTAGAGAGAGCTTAGTAAAATCTTTCAGATCAAGAGTTAGCTGTCCGATAACTTGGGAAGGAATAATAGAAGTCCAATATAAAGAAGTTGGAATCGTCGTATATAAAGTAAATTTATAGATATCTCCTCAATAGGTGAAGGAAGGAGATCTGCAAAAGGTAATATTTTGATGGGTAGTTAGGATGGAATTTGTCATTTATTATACTAAGATAAAGTATCTAGTTGCGTGATCTGACTTAAATACAAGGTTTAATTGGTAAGTTAACTCTCACTTTAAAATAAAGTTGTCAAATTCAGAATTAAGTAATATAAGTTATTCTTAATAAAAGCTATTGTATTAAGAACTACTATGTCTCCATCATTTTGATAATCCCACACCTCTAGCTTACGCGGATTCGAAACGTCATAGTCATCACAGGATGGCTATGCACGCAAGTTATGTGCAATTTGCATCGAGATTATGCGTGACATTTGAATATCATTATTGTCAGCTGCGCAATGTGAAAGATTTTAAATCATTGTGCGAATTCAATTGTATCGATAAAAATAATGAGCACGCTCTCGATAGAGAATTACTGCCTGCGTGAGCATAAAACAAGGAGATAAATATTTTAAAACCACATGAGTTAGGGCGTGCAAGTGATATATATTTTCATCGAAAGGCAAAAATAAAAATGAGTTCTTTTCTAAGCCCTTATAGAAAATACCAAGCTGCTTCTTAGTTATAATAAACAAAACAAATTTAATGCGAAAATACCGAGATACATCGAATGGTATTTTTATCTGAGTTAAAAAATGATAAATGTGTATTGTGTAAAAATAATGAAGTTCATGCTCTACAATTTTGTCCACAGTTTAAAACGTTTTCGGTAAACGAAAGAGTAGAATTTGTTAAAAATAATAGACTTTGTTTTAAATGTTTTTCACCTCAATGTAGCGTTAGAAGATGTCGATCAAAAAATTGTTTCTGCTCTAAGCCGCATAAATTATTACATTATCCCAGAGAAATGAAAAATAATCCCTTCTCCCCCCTCGAGACGATGACAGAGGTTAAACAGAATGAGTCACATTTCGCCTTGAGTGAAGGTGCGGAATCTTTCGTTCCGAAAGTAGACAAACCGAAATCAGAAATACGGCATGTTTTGCCGCGCTTTTGAGTACTGCTTTAATTCTCGTGAAAGATAAATATTCAGAATGGCAGACATTTAGGGCCTTGTTGTTAGGGCCTTTCAATCTTAGACCAGAATGAGCAAAACGAAATATTGAAAAGATGCGCTTTTCAAGTAATTGAAGTTTTCCGGGACTGTCCGGTACACGGAAAACTTTTAGATGTCGTAGAGTTTTTATGGCCTTATCTGTCCGAACAGAATTTCGTGATTTTACTCGTAGGTTAGTTCTTCAAGCCAAAAAACATTTGTTTAATTGGATTGGTTATGATTACATCACTCTTGTTAAAAACCTCTATATAAGAGTCCCATTTGAACGCAGGAAATTCATAGAGAAAGATTCCGATGTATAAAACTTTAATCTTTGCTCTTGAATATAACAGATCTCATTTTTCCCCACGTGCACATAGTAATGATGATAACTTTATAGCAATTCATTCGGGAACTACTGTGTTTGTTATTTCCAAGTATATGGGAGATTTTTTAAGTTTTATTCTTCCTTTACATAAGACCTTTTATCTATACCGTAGAACACATATGAGATGTTTTATTCAAGATTAAAGAAATACTCACGTTTTATTTTGTAAACAGAATTTTTTAATTTGTTACCTTGTATTTTTATCTAACAAACATTTGTATTATAATAATGTAAAGTAATATGATTTTTTAACCTAGCGTTTGAAATTGTTCTTTATTTAGTTACCAGATCATACCATGACTGATTTATTGAAATGAAATTTATGTGAAATATGAGTGTAAAAGTAAGACTACTATTAAAATGTCCAACAATGCTCTATTCAATTGAAATTTAACGTTGTAAGCACAGTTTGTGCTTTAGTTACAGAGAGAGTCGTTCTCAACATACACGTCGGGAATAGAACCCGCGATCTATGGATCCGAAGCTGAATAATGTAACCACCTGACAAAAGTGATCACCCCTGACCGGAGGCTGTTACTGTCTTATATAGGAACCGCTACACTACTCTCCCACTAGTGAGTTGGTGGACTGGCAAACGAACGAAATATTTGTTATGGCCAGTGCGCGTGTGAGTTTTTCCTTTTGCGTGAAGTAAGTCGGATGACTTTGGTTGATGTGTCAAGTGAATCAGACGACTTTGATTGAACTTGTTGCAAGTAGACGGCGGCATGACAGATCAGAAGTTTTTTCTTTTTTCTTTTCAGCCTGGGTCAATAATATCGGGGGTTAAAACTCGTTACCTTCTGATTCGTAGCCAAATAACATACCACTAGACTAACGAGATCCTGCCCTGAGGCTGTTACTGGCTTATATGGGAACCGCTACAATACACACGTACATTTTAGTCGTAAATTTTATTTGTTTAGTAGCAAATTTCCATATAAATATAGCTTTCCTGATAAAAAAAATAATTAAATACATATTATAGGTAATAAAAACTGCCCGAAGACAATCCTTTTAATTTTACAAACACTAAAGTGATCTTATTCAATGTCAACGTATTGATGGCTTTGATTTCTTTATAGAAATCAAAATTTTATCCCCGAAAAAAATAAGATTTGCATTGAAGTTTTATTATACTGTATACAACAGAGTTTCCCGAACATTTTTTTCTTATAGACTTCTTTCAATGTTTTTTAGTTTGGTTTGACCCCAGCTTTCCAAATATTTAATTTTTGCAAATTTATCGTTTTTGATTATCGTCAAACTTTGAAGCTTCACTAGGAGTATCGCCAACTTCGTAATTTCAAACTTCGGTCAAGTGACGAGGACGAAACCAGAGCTGTAACCCCAACTTCCAAAATTTCAATGAACACCAACATATAGTATCATCTGCTCCAAGGATCTACTTTGAGTTTCAATCTTCTACATGGCGCGACTTCAGCGATGGCACCAGAACTCAAAGCGATGACTTAAACATCACCAAGTCAATCCCGAATTCGTGACCATGAACCCTTGCCCACTCTGACCTCCGAATAGGTACCCTAAGAACTGTTCATGATGTATGTTTACATAATTACCATAAAATCCGCCGTATATCTCGCACTTCTAACACAGAAGATATGGTCGAATTGTACGGATGTGCGTTATACGCCGGCCATAAAAAATGAGAAATTTAAAAATAAAAATAGAGATGACTGAGAGAAAAAAATTAGACTTCTACATATATTGAAATATTGTTCATTTAAAATAAATAAAACAATCTTTTCGAACTTAAAAAAAAAGGGTTCTATTTCTAGAAGTATAATATTTTTTCAAAAGCCTAGCATAATACCTCTAATAAATAGCTTTAAAACATAAGAGCATTACGAAGGTACATTTCAGGTTTCTTCGTAAAAACTGGGGGCGTGCTATACGACGAATATACATAAAAATTAAAAACTGTAGTTTGAAAAAATAGGCACACATTATACACCGGATTTCCTGGTAAGTATATTACGTGGGCATTTATTTGGATTCCTGCGTAGAATGAAGCTTATTTTGTCACAAAATATGTCTAAAAATTAATTAAGAATGCAATTTTCTTTGAATTTTCTGTAATGTTAACTTTCAAATTGAAAAATTGTTACTGAGAGACATTCAGTTAAATAAGCATAATTTCCATAGAAATAATAAAAGAAATGTTCATACATTATATGCTTGATTATTGATCTCCAGCCTATTTTTCTATGCCTTATACTTTAATCATTCTCAAATGTTACAAAAGAAATATTAGTTTTCAAAATATTTTTTTCTTTGTTGTACTAAACATGAAATAATAATTTTGTAATGCATATTTGCGTTTACGTGCCATTTCTTTCCGGATGGATTACCGGAGAACCCGCTTTCAGCAGGGAAGCTCATTCTGCTATCATGAAATAACCGGGTGGTTGCATGGGTTCAGCGTATCCCTTAGTCCTTTGCTGCATTAAATATAATGAGAATTATTTCTCAGTTTTACGACTGTGACCTTCCACAAAATCCCTAATCTTTATTGCATTTTCCCTTCAGGGAAATGGGTGGATTGTGTTGAATGAAATGCGCTACAAAGAGAAATGTATTGCCTTTTTATTACAAGCTTTTATTTAACTTGCAATGTAAAATGTTCGGGTGGAATTTGCAACTTAATTTTGAAGCTGATGTTTTCAACGGATTGAGCTGAAATTTTGTATACACGTTTTGTATGAATGACAATACATGTTTTGACCATTTATATCCCAATATCGCAATTAGTTAAAAACACAAGCTGCATGGCTCGGCATTGCAGGGGCATTCTCTACTTTTATAAATTTTCCCTTTCCTTCACATAATCAGTACTTATAATACTCTTTTTGAAAAGGACTTCTCCCCCTCCTCCGCTTAGCCCTGCGTTGCTCGGGCTTTTACCAAGTGTATAGCTTAAAATTCCCTGTTTCGAAATTTCTTCACTTATTTTCTTTGTGAGACAGGTTTATTCCCCCCTGTCCCTCACGTTGCAGGAAAACTTTTAAATGCATAACCTATTGTCTCGGAAATTCTCCTTTCTATCTCGCTAGCAATGCTCTCAAGTAAGTGACCATTAACCGATCCTTAAGCAACATGACACATGCAACCATATAGTGGCACAAAAAGTAATGAATTATTGCACAAATGAAATTCAGAAAAAAAAATTTCGACATTTTATTTTTTTAAATCATTAACTGTAAAAGATCAAAGTATGAGTTTCTTAAAAATCATGTTAGCATCGACTTTGATTCATTTTGGAAAAAATCATAAAATATGTAAGGTATCGTTGTTTTGTTTAAAAAAAAACTTACTGTATCGTGACGAAATAAATTATCTTTCCAGTTACAAAAGTGCTGGAGAAGTTATTATATTCGCGAATAAAATTTAGACTATTTTTTTTTAAAAAAATCATACAAACTAAACGATGATTTTGTTTCGAACCAGGGTACAAAAGTTACTAATCCAGTGCTCTAAGCGACAAATCCACGAAATATTCGGAAAAAAATAAATAAAAGACCGTTGAAATAAACGGAAGAGATATTTAATTTTGCATTGCGTTATTTGTTAAATTTAAAAAAAATTTTTGGGCTTCATTTTTAAGTTAATGTCTTCAGACTTCATCTAACGATTACAAACATTGGTAATTTTTAAACGAACAAGGTAACAAAAATAATGCTTAAATATTTGTCGCAAGTAGGGAAAAAAAAGGAAAATACATTTGTTTTAACCGTAATTTTTAAGCAGTTTTTTTCAATCTTTGTACAGATTACAAATAATATTGTTCTACACACGGAGAAAGAATGTGTGTTTCATGAGATTATTTTTATAATTAAAGAAATTATTAAGTATTTTAATAAAAATTTGAGTATTTTTTTAAAAGTCGTAAAAAAAACATTTTGACATTTTATGTTTTAAATGACTTATTCTAAAATAGAAAAGTATGAATTTTATAAGTGTAGAATATCATTTCATTAACATGTCAGAAAATGGAATCGGAATGATTTAGAAATCATTTTCATAAAAACGTATCGATTTTGACTGATTTTGGAAAAAGTCGTTAAAAATAGAAAATATCATTATTTTGTAAAACAATTTATACCATATAGAGGCGAAGTAATTGATCTTTCCGATTCTGTAACTATTTTTTGTCTGAGTGTCATTAAAAAAATTAGATCATGTATTAAAAGCATCTGGTATATAAAAAAAAAGGTCAGAAAATTGGAAATTCGCTGCCTGGCGGGAAAAAATAGCAATAATTATGCATTTTAAGGTTTTTAATTAATATCTTTTTAACCAATTCCCCTTTTGGAATATAAATGTTCAAAACGGATTTCTTGGATCATTCCTATCTTTTGGTACCGTCGGCGAGTTTTGGGTCGTGTGGTTCGTGAGGAGATACACCTAGTTTTATAGTCGCATACGTTTTTTGCCTTCGAACTTCAATAGTGCAGATATTAATTAAAAGAAATTTTTCGAGGGGAATCTTGCAAACGGTATAGTTGTTTTAAAAATAATGATATTTTCTTTTTTTAACAATTTTTTTCCAAAATGAATCAAAATTGATTGTTTCATGAAATGATTTCAAATCGTTCCTAGAATTTTTTCGTGTTATTGAATTGATATTCTGCACTAAGAATTTCAGGGTTTTCTTTTTGAATCACTCATTTAAAAATAAAATCCCTAAAACTTTTTTTACGATTTTTAAAAAAATATTTAAAATTTTTTAATCAAACATTTAAAAACTTCGTCATTTTTAAATATAATCGCACGAAAATATGTTTCCATTTGTAGAACAGTATTATCTAAACTGCACAAAAATTCAACAAATATGGTTTTAAAAAAATTACGGATTAAAAAAAAAAAAAAATGTGCTTTTCGTTTTTAATATAGTATTATAGGAAAAGCAAAAAAGGAGTTTTAATATTTTAATTAATTTGGCTTTGTCCAATGTTGTTTTTTTCTTCCCAATTCCATTAATTATCCTCTTGCTGCGGCCCGAGGGAAAATATCTATCATATATATGTGGCCTGGTGGGAAAAAGGTTGAGAACCTTTAGCTGGACTGTTCAAAAATAAATTGGAAAAGGGCATTGCAACAATAATGTGTTGAATGAGATTAACAGACGAGAAACTTCTGTCCAGCGATAACTAAAAAGTAAAAAATAAATTAAGAATAAAGAAAAAATATTTATAAAACAAGTTTTTTATTTAAATGCTCTAAAGAATAAAATAAACGTTTCTTTTAAAAAATTTTGCTATCAAATTATGAAATCGTTACACAATTTATGATATAAAAGTTTGTTGCCAGATTTACCTGTAAATAAACAAGAAAAATTAAATAACTTGATCTGATTGATTTTAATTTTTTTAAATTTTCAAACTAAGTAAATACGAGTACTTAAATCTCAAACAAGCTTTTTATATCATAAATTGTGTAACGATTTTATAGTTGATAGCAAAAAATTTTTAAAAGAAAAGTTTATTTTATTCTTTTAGAGCTTTAAATAAAAGCTTGTTTTAAAATGTTTTTAATTTTTTATTTTTAATTTATTCAAAATTTCTGTAGACAAATTTTGTGCCAAAAAACCCTTTAAATAATCTCCGCCGTCCAGATGTCGTGTAAGTATTAAAATCAACAACGTACTGCCCCTTAAGTGGATCCGGCACATATATTTTCAAAAATGATCGTTTTCACTTTTTAATTTTTAAAACTCAAATATTTCTGTTTAGAATGATACATGATATGAGGAAATATGATAGTTAGTATTTTTATTTATTTTTTCAAATGAAGCCACTCCTTGAAGTGCATCAAATGAGCTCTGCTAAGAGCACCCGTATTTCCCCTAATAAGTTTCTGATGAGTGGGAGTCCATATGCTCTTCAAGTAGGAAAATTTGACTGAATTGGGCTTAACTCAAAGTGTGTGGGTGCACGTCTTTTGTAACTTAAAAGCGAAACAGTGAGAAAAAAGTTAAGTGATATAAAAAGCCTAAGTGATCGTAACCGACTCACCGACATTTTAATACAAAAAATTCAAAAATATTACAGTGTGGCTATCAGAAATAATATCAATATTCTACACATCATGGAAACTGCTGTTTGGGATGTTTATTTTCTTCTGTCTTCAAACGAGAGCCCTCAACATGAAATGTGTGCAGTGGGTATAAATGCCTGGTGAAAGTTTCAAAAGACTGAAGCTGAATGTAACGAAAAGCACTAAGATTATAAACATATACACACGTGCTATACACGATAATGAATTAAATGAAGCCAATTCTTAGAGATCTAGGGGTGAACCTATATTATAAAGAAAATGTTTACATGGAAAGACTCAGATCCCAAATGTGTCAGTTCATAATACCCTGTGGTCAGTGTTTCCAAGATCTACATTTGTGGAATTAAAAACTCTAAAATATTAGGGGTAAATATAGCTATTGTACAGTTCAATGTGTGTAATGTTTCAAAATTAATGATCTTAAAACATACTGATAATGAAACAAGTTATAACTGTGTGTCATGCTTCAAAAAACTAGATGCGCGTAGGATTCGTGTAGTCCAAAGAAAGCATCTTGAGATGTCCAAAAAAGGCAAAGTTGTTGAAAATAATGAAAAAAAAAAAAATTAGAAGAGTCTTTTGTATAATCAGAGTACAAAAAAAATTAAAAAATCAAAAAATTACAAATTTTTACTTTGAATCCTGTTTTCTATAAGTGTAATATTTTTCACTTTATGTACCTTTTTCTCAGAAACTACTTATCATATAGTTCTCAAAATTTCAGTGTGCAAACTTTAACATGTTTACACATTTTAATGGAGGGACAAAACCCTCCGTTAAAGTGTTAGTAATAGTACGCATAACGTACTGTAAAAATATTATCCATGAGAAATAAGTAGTTTATGAGAGAAAGGACATAAAACGCATTTTAAAATGGTTCCCATGGACGTGCCGGATCCCTTAACGCCTTGGAATGCAGGTTTCATTTAATGAGTAACCACAGCAATTGTTTTCCAATTTTTATATAGTATACATGATTTAAAGATAACCCTAAAAATGTTTTAATTAAAAACAGAAGAGTTTAGAAGTGATGTTCACTAATGGATTAGCACGCGATATAAATGCCTTTCATCCAGCAGATAAGATATAGTCCATTTCGGCTTTATTAGGGTAAAAAGAAAAACCATTAAAGTCTTACAACTTATTTCCAATTGAAAATATACACCAATTCTTGCTGTTGCATTAAAATTTTTGCTTTCTTTGCAAAAAATTGTTAAAAGATTTCCAATTTTACGGAGATAATTTTCAATACATTTCGAAGGGTTCTCTCGTGATTTTCACTCGAATTTCTTTTCCTGTTTAAGTTTTTTTGTATTTCATATTTTCTAGTAGAAAAATAAAAGTATACTTTTTGTTTTTACTATATATAAGCTTATGCTGAAATATTAAATTCCTTTTTTTTATAACTTAACATTGTGTATTTAATAAGGAATACCTTTAAAAAAGATGGCAAAAGAATACAATTGCTCATCAAGCAAAGTTAAGAAAAGTTCCACAATATTAAATTATTTTTAAAGTGAGATTTTTTTAAATTTACTTCAGTATTGTTTAAATTCTCCCATAACGTTTACATAAATGATTTGTGCCCGGTAGTTTTTTCCAATAATGTTCTTCACTAATTTGTAAGGGCTTTCAGATACTTCATTTAGAAAGCAGGGTGAAAATTAATATTCAGGTTAATTTACTCCACACTTCTTTTATAGACACGTGAGTCATTTTACATGAAGAATGCGTTTTAAAATCAATGGTTGGTTTATGTTATATTCAATAATATATAATATTTATATATAAACCACAGATTCAGTAATTGAATATCTATTTCTTTGGCGTAGAAATGAACGAGTTTGTACATTTGGCGATCACAGGGGACTCAGTGTTGCAACCCTAAGAAATCAAACAACTCCCCTCTGGGTCTCACTTTTTCTGACCCACACATTCTTCTGCGCTCTTCAACTGAAAATAACTGTTTCGACGGGCGAGAGTATTGCTGAACCACGTGGGAATTGCATTAAGCCTGTGCATCGAAAGATATTACAAGGTGAGTGACACGTAATTTCCTTTTATGTTTTGTTTTTATTTTTTAAATATTAATTGTGGTGTACATGTAACATGATTAATGTTCTAAAATGCGATATTGATGTAACGCGAAAGGAAGTTGTCCTAAAATATAATTTGATTTTTGCATAATACTTCCAACAATATTTATACATATAGACAGATCATCGGTAAAAATATCTTTTCTGAGCATTTAATTTTTTTCTGCTAAATTTACTAAAGAATCTACTCATAGTTTTTTTGTGAATGAGCATCATGTTTATCAAGTTAAGTTTATTTTAGCCTGACATTTTACAAAACCATTCAATATATTTCGTAATTTTATTTTACTTAGAAGAGTGCTCCAGCTCTAAATTTATGTTCTATTTCATATAGAGAAGCATATTTTTTACAACATTCAATTCTCCTTGAATTTATTCATTCATTTTTCTAATGTAAAATGTCAGTGCATTGCGTAAGGTTGCACAATTTTAGAATTTCCTTGTTGAAGGGAAAATATGTATTGAGATGAAATGTGCGACAAAAACCGTATTATAAACAGATGCATGAATTTCTTTTTCGAACAATATAAATTTTTGTGAAATATTTGAGATATTTTTCGTTTCATTCAAATTCTTTTAGGTTCATACAATGAAGATGTTATAAAGGAATTTCATTCAAAAAAATAATCATAGTTTTAAAATTACCCTAATAAAATCGCTTTTACACGTGTCCGGATGTATATACATTAAAATGAATTTCTTATAAAATGATTTTAGTTCGTTTAGTATTTCTTATTATAATAGATTAAAATTTTCTTAATATTGAGGTTTAGTATTTTTAATTTGCATACTGTTTAATTGAAAATAAATTGTTTTGTTAAGTTTATTTTTCTATTTGCCGGAAAAAAAATTAAAGGAAAAAATACGTTTAAAATGTAAGATTGTATCTGTTACATAAAAAAAATGGAGCACATACACTTTGCTATTTGTCTTATAAAATGTTCATAACAATGTACATCAGAAGTTGGTATTTTGAAAATACATTCTTCATTTGATACAATAGGAACCCGCTTGGGATTTATACATGTATACACAGTCGTACTTCAATTTACTGAACTCCTATTTAACGTGTTTTAATATAAAATCAATTAGAATATAAGTTATTATTCTTGTTATTATTTTTTAAATAATTATAGGAAATAAAATTAAAAGTTGTTCCCCCATCAATGTCAGCACAAAAGAAGTAGGTAACGTAATTAAGTTTCAGATTTCGAGAACGAAAAAATTAGTACCGATTTAAATATTCCAACCGTGAGTGAATGAGAGGTAATTGAATCTTTAAAACCCAGTGATGTTCCAGAAAAACTTGAAAAATAAAACTGTTATTTTTCACTTAGGGGTTTTAAGTAATATATTTTTGTTTTTATGTTATCATGTGTTTTCTGAAGAAAGATAAGTTACTGTTGGGCATGACTTTGTATTTGGGTTAGCCATGAATATGATCAGATGTAAGGAAATTCAGGATTTGTTAGATATATTGAAACATTTCGGTGTGACTACTGGTGTATTAACATTGAAAAGTTTTATAGAACTTGATGAAATGTGAGTAACAGTCTAAACGACTTTCTCCGTCTGTAGCAAAAGTTGCCCGGAATATATATATATGTATATATATATACAGTTGAATTTCCACATTACGAACCTATATATTACGAATTTTTCGATATAGCTAACTTTTTCCTGGAACCAAGATTATTTCACGATTTTCTTCGTAAAATATCCTTCCAACAGCGAAAGGCATTTTCTATATAACGAACTTTTTCTCTTGTCACCGAACAAGAGGATACTGTGCCTGCTGCAACATGAACATTTTCTGACTAAAGTTCCGTGATGTGGTTGTAAACATTTGCAGGGCCAACCTCTTATGTTTTTCTCTAATGCGTTAGTCTTGGGAGGGCGTGGTTATCCTATGTGCCGTTCAGTGCGACCCTCAACAAACCATAGATTTCATATTCCCATGATAGTAATTGGTTTCGGATCAGAGTGATGGGCGATATTATAGAATGATAATCCACTCTCATTAATAGGCAACGAAATTGCCTCTATCGAATTCCTATACTTAGTGTTAAGAGTATCTTCTTATTTGAGGCATGACAGGGTATTCTGAGCAAAATCAGACCTGACAAAGCGTTTTTCGAATGAGAAATCGACTGCATAGCTTTTTTTATGCAATTTTTCACTTGTTTCTCCTTCCTTTATTTTCTAATTGCGATGAAATACGAATCGCTTGCATATCCGAACCTCTTCTTCCTTTCGCGTGTGTTTGACGTTCGTCAGATCACCTTCCTAGTGCTGCAAATTTAATGGCCATCAGTGTATGTCAAAAAACACTTTTCACACAAATATGTTGTAGGGAAGGGCATTAAGGCTTCTAGAGCTCTTGAAAAAATATAACGGTGTCCTGGTGTTTTTTTTTTAAGCCAAAAACTTTTTTTGTTCATATCTATGTTTTAGGGTTCATATATGTTAACAGTTCAATCGTGTTGTTGGAGTTCTATAAGCAATAATTCCTGATTCTTACTAAAATATTGAAGTACATTTTTAATTCAGTCGTGGGTCCCTGTGAGAGAAAATAATTTTTGCCATAGGCTATAATTGTAAAATATGCTTCTGAACAACTCCTTTTGCATTTGTATTGAAATTTATATAAATATATTTTCTTTTCTTTTTTTTTTATTGAAAAATCACTTATGTATTTCAACACTGCAGATCATTGTTTTTCTCTTACGTTTGTATCTCTTATATATATATAAAAAATTGAGCACATATACTTTGCTTTTGTAAAATAGAATGTTCATAACAATGTTCATCAGAAGTTGGTACTTTGAAAATAGATTCTTTATTTAATGCAATAAGATCCCGTTTGGGGTTAATACGTATACAGTCTAATCGTGATTTACCTAACGTATTTCACGATAAAACGAATTTTTTTCTTTCCTCGATGAAGTTGATGGCAAAACGCCCTATTTAACGAATAATAAACTTCGGACCGATCTTAGGGTGTCGGCCACCTGCGTGCAAAGACCTAATTTAATACTTCTATAGAGCATTTTTCCTGTTTTGACTTATCTACCTGTATTAGAGTAAAAAGTAAAACGTTCGTAAAAATGCAAATAAAATTTCAAGTGCGAAACTTTAATATTTTTTTTTGTCAGCTAATAGGTTATAATAACTACAATATACTTCAAGTAAATGCATTTGTTAAAATGGTCCATTTGTACAAAGAAAAATCACATTTTCAGTTTTGGATTTCCTAAAATAATTCACTTTTATTTAGCTTTATAAAACTGTTCTTATTTTGTTTCTACCTCGTTTATGAACCAAGATATTAAGGAATTAGTAAAATGCAAAAAACCGGAAGTGGTTCTTTAAGTAACGGGAAGTCATCATTTAAATTCCCTTAAATTCGTCAAACTAGATTTAAATACCGGTTTTTTTTTTTTTTTTTTTTAAGTATAATCTTAACAATGTTTTGAAAAATAACTGCGCAGTTTGAGAGTATTTGAAAAGAGTAAATTTGGCAATATTGTTCTTTTAACATAATTTAATAAAAACTCTGCTTGTTTAGTTACAAGACAAAAGTTATCAGCTTTTATTTGATGGAGTAGCATTGAAGTATTAGTTCGTGTTAGTATTTTTTTAATAATTATGGAAAATAAAAATAAAAGTGAATCCCATAAATGTCAGTACTAAATAAATGAGTACCGTAATAAAAGCTGACCTTTCTTATTGAAGGGGAAAATGTGTTATTTGTTCGAATGTCATAAATACAAAGTTATAAACAAGTGTTTCTGGTTCGCGAATTTTCGTGAATATTTAGAGAAAATGCCATTGAGTCTAAAAATGCATCGTCAGTTTCGTATATTGCCAGTATCTAATTATCTATATATGTCGATGGAAATGTAGAAATTAGGAATGTGATCAAATCCCTAATGGATATGATCAATTGACGGCAGATATTAAAATATCTCTTCAACGTCATTTCCCATATGAAAGTAAGTAATTTTATCAAATCCCTGAACTATGTCAGTGAAATGATAAAAATTATCTACATTGGCGTATGCAATATAATATATGACTGACTTACCATAGTTATTTGCAATAGTTACTGTGGTGGCCAAAATTGTGGACACTTTTTAACTTGTTATGTTTATTAAGTTTGTATGCTTATAGAAAATTTTACGTTGCACAAAACGGAAAGTATTTTTATTTTCATTTAAAAGAAATTTATACTAAATTAAGCAAAACCAAGAAAAGGTAAATATTAAAATTGATGAAATTTTCAAAAAATTCATGCGATTTACATATAAGTAGTTAGCAGAAAAGCTTTCTAGAAAAGGGGAAGCGCTACACTGACTGATTTTATACTGGTCTTTATTACGAAAAAAAGGAAATAGTATTTGTCCTGAAGAAAACGAAATTAAGCTTCCACTTCCATCTTGTATGCTCACTAAATTGGAGTAGGTTATCAGTGTAATTGTAAATTCATTACTCAGGATAAAAATTTTCTAAATTTTATGCAAAAAGAGTGTTATTCAGAATCCAGCTAATAAGAAAAATTACATATTTTGATTCAGTACATCTTATCAAATCTATACGAAATAATTGGTTAAATCAGAAAGATGTTTTGATTCTTCTTTAATGTATCCTGATCCTTCAGAATTTTCTCAAATCCGAAAAGCATCTTTTCATCATTATTTAAAATTTATAATGAAAAATGAACATTATTGTTAAATTAGCTCCTAAATTATGTTTAAAAGCTTTAAAACCAACAAATTTTGAGAAACAAAATGTTAAATTTGTTTTAAAAATTTTTGAAGAAAGCAATGTGACTGCACTTAATATATTAAAAGATAAATTAGGCTACCCAGAAATGTTTAGGGACACTGCAATATTCATCAAACATATTTTATATTTCCGGCAAATAATGAATATTAAAAAAGTCCAACTAAGGGTCAAAATCTTAAATTGAAAATCAGTGTTCCTTTTTCATCAATGGATGATGATAGATTCACTTTTTTTTCAAAATTTGTTCAGTGGCTGGACTGCTGGAAAAATTTAATACAAAATAAACGAGAAGGCTGTTTAAGCGAGAAAACATTTTTTGCTTTGTGGCATACGGTAAATACCATCCCAGAACTAATAAAGTATCTTTTGACGGGCAAATTTCAAATATGTTTTAACTGAAAGTTCCAAACTGATAATTTAGAAGCCAGATTTGGCAATACAGACAAATGTCTGGAGCAAATTATCATGTCACTGTGCAGGAAATTTTGCAAGCTGAAAAAAAATTGCGCATTAAAAGTGTGTTAACTTTGCACTCAGATAAATATGGTACTATCTCACAAAAAAATTTAATTTCAAATCATTCAGGTGAGATATTTCTTTGTTAAAATAATATTGCAGATTTCAACGAAATATTAAACTTAGAAATAAACCAGATGATATTTCAATAGAAGAGTATCGCTTTTAATATATATAGCGGGATATATATTGTGTGCATAATATAAAATTCGAATGCTCTGATTACAAGCATACATTTGTTTTAGATAAGCAGATTAATTTCGACTCGGAAAATATCGGAGGGACAAAATATTTGAGACTTCTGGATAGAGGAGGTTTAAAAATGCCCACAGATATTGTTATGAAAGTCATTTCAACGCAATATTTCATTTTTAATTTGTTAATATCGAAAACATTCGAATCGAAGTTTCTTAAAGTTGATTGCCAATTATCTTGCTTTACAAGCATAACAAAAAGCGTATCTGGAATTACACGAGTTGTGGAATGTCTTGCATTCGTTTCATTCACCTTGTGTAAATTGTAACATTCCTGCATTTTCATATTTTAAAAAGTATTCGTTACATTTGGGAACATATGCTTAAATAATTATTCAAAAATCAAAGTGAAGAAATTTTAACCGTGAAGGATAACCGAAAAAATGAAAAAATTTTAAAAGGCCAATTAAATTAATGTTTGCTTTTTATTTTTTTTCCTGTTTTATTTATTTAAATATTAAATTTTATCAATTTTATTTTATTCATTGTGCATGTATATTTTTAAAATTTTTTTTATACTACATACATTTTATGAACGTGTGTAATTGTTCATATAACTATTATTTGAAAAAAAATTATTTATTTATTTACGATATTTTTTTTAAATTATTTTCATAAAGATTTTGGCATTCAAAGTATGTAAAATGTTATTTTTTTAATTTCAAAACTTTTGTTTGATTTTTAGATATTTTTTACCATAGCATAATATTGAATTTTAATGCATATGCATAAAAATAATGTAGTTAATAGTTTAAATAATATCATCACAAATGCAAATTATTCAAAATTTGAAACTAATCAGTACGTTGCCTCATTAATGATATATTCCATGAAAAGTTTTTTTCTGATTATTTATAGGTAAGTGTATTTACTAATGTATATATATATATTTAACATCCTATATTTGCTATGTAATTATTAGGGATCTAAACTGTTCATGTCATATGCATTTTTATGTAATATATGCCTCAAATACTATACTTTTCCTATTTCTTTTTATTTTATTGGATTGAAATTATTTTATATTTTTTAATATTGAATGAATGAATTATTTTGATTGAATATTTTAACGTATAATCTAGAATCTATTTTACTATATAATTATTGTGGTATCTAGAACTGTTTTCATTTCTATATTTGTATATATTTTTGCATTTATTTTTATAATAATATCCTCAAATACTTTACTTTTTTCCCATTTTCTTTCTTATTTTATTGGATTGAAATTATTTTAAAATTTTTGAATATTGAATGAATGAAAATTGAATATTTTTAACGTATAATCCCAGAATCTATTTTACTATACAATATTAATATAGTGTCTAAAACTGTTTTCATTTCTATATTTGAATATATTTTGCATGCATTTTTTATGATTCTTTTCTTTTGTTATGATTCATTGATTCTATGAGCATAAAAAAAGTCATTTCACAGGAAAAGGAACTCCAGCAAAATGTTTCTAAATTTACATGATTTTTTATTAATATGCCTCTAATGCTCTACTTTTCAAATTTTCTTTTGAGTAAATGTTTATTTTATCTGATTGAAATTATTTTACATTGAGCCAGTTTTTCTTAGACTTTTTCTTATACTGTTGAGCCTTTCATGAGTGATTTTGTCTCCCTTTTTCGGAAAAATTATGCATCATTCTAAGGGATTAATGCATAACTTTCATCAAAATATTCTCAGTAAATTAAAAAAATAATCATATAAATGCAATTTTAGCTATGGCATGAGAAATAAATTTCAAAGCTTTTATATTCTCACAAGGCGATGGCGTAAAAAACTTTCCCTCCTTTCTTGACGTCATCAAAATGCTGTCGCGGCCTGTCCTTTTCTAGACGTCTTGGTCAAGGGGGCGGTTTTATGACTTAAATTCGGCTTCTTTGTCAAGTGAGAAACAGAATCAATCGTTTACAGCTAGCTGTTAAGTTGCCTTGGCAATCTTATAATAGAAAGTTGTAGTTCCACTTGTTTTTTCCATATGCGTCAACGTAAAATTAAACAAATGTAGGTAAGAAAAAAGAAAAAAAGAAATAAATGGGGCTTAGAAGTTGAAAATAATTATATTTTCTTCAAAACAAATTATTTTCGTCATTTTAAAAATTAAAAAATGAAAAAATATTTTCGTATTGCGATTTGAACCAAAAAAAGTATCATGTATCTTTTTTGAATTGGGGAAGTAAGAAAACGTGCTCACTTTTCCTGTTTTAAAAAAAGGAATGAGGGTAAAAGAGTAAGGGGACCCTATTTCTTTTTTAAAAAATAAGACAATAAATGGTGCAAAGGGTTATAAATACGATGTTATATTTATGAAATAAATCCGATCTTTCTCTATTCAATTATATTTTAATTTAAATAAAAGGTTTCAATACTTTTTTATCTAAATTTAAATCATATAAAGATATTTTTATGTTATAAATGAATTTTTGGAAAAAAAAAAATTTTTTCCTAGTGGTCCCCTTTTCGAACTTCTTGTATTAAATAAAATATCTCTCACATCGGCTTTTTGTGATGGACAAAACCCCACATTCAGTCAATAATTTTAATTTTAATGGGGATATACTTTTCTTAAAAATGTGGGGTGACGTACTTCTAACCATTTTCTACTCAAGTTTAATTTTTATCTTTCTTTTCTTTATTACAAGGAAAATTGTACACATCGATAACTACATTTTCACACCATTCAGTCACTACAAATTCTATTGTGAGAAAAATTCTCCCCAATTAATTTTGTCTTTAAAAACCCAGTACACTTAAAAACAATTTTGTTCAGTGAATTTAAACCCGACAGTTCCAAAATGTACCCATACCAAATTTTAAAACAATTTTAAATTTTGGAAATGTATCCCTGTATTAAATTTTTGAGTATACACAAATATTGCCTGCTGTGGGGAAGACATAGTATGAGAGGTGGTATATTTTTGAAAGTATGTTTTTCTACGCGTGACCCCATTTTGTAAAATTTAAAATATCACTGAAGCTGATCATATAACTGCAAATGAGCCTTATTTTTAATGTGTGCTAGTATCAAAATAAAACACTTCACTGTTAAATAGCCCATGAGTTTATATTCAATATCAAACTATTTGCAAAATTGCTACAACTTTTATTCAAATTGTAAAGAAACTGAAATATAAATATATAACTTACTGCAGTAAAAATATTCATAATATGTAAAAATCCTATTCCTCCACTTATTTCAGTACATTTTAAAAACTGTAGCTGAAAACAATTTTTTTATATTTATATACGAGGCATAAAAACTCACACAGTTATATAAAAAAATGTCTTTATCATTTTTAAATATACTACTATAAAACGTACATGGATTGTAAGATCAGTTCTAAAATCCTAGAAGCTTTTAGAAGAGCAAAAACATATAATTTTGGATAGATCAGAATTTTAATATAATACACAAAATATACATGCTATTAAGAAATACATTTGAAAAATCAAAGTTCCTTTTGAAATAAAAAGTAATTGAAAGAAAAATGTTTAATTTGACATGATTGGAAATAAATGATTATCTAATGGGTATCCCCAAAGTTGGCAATCCTCAAACTTAAAACTCAAACTCAGTGGCACAACAGCCCGAAGGCCAGGAACTACTATGCCCATCCCAGTATACGTGACCATTGTGGGGCTGAGGTGCATGACCAGATGTCCCGATTAGGTGGTCTGTCTGAAATGAGACCTCAGTGTTTAAGACCCCCCAAACAAGCGGTACACATTTATCGATCCACCGCAGCGGGGATGAAAGGTAGAGTCAACCTTGCCCAGCCCGTTAATAGAACCCGGACCTGTGGTGTGGGAAGCACGATAACTACCACTCGACCCTATTCGATAAAAAATAAAACTTAATGTTGGAATCTTATACCATTCCTAATAAAATGAGGGAGTCCAAACTTTTTTTCTTCATGTAAATATTCGGACGGGAAAAGGTTAATTGCATAAATTAAAATTAACCGTTATAGTCTATATAAATTTTGAAAATTCAAAAGGGAGTTTTTTGGGGGCACAAAAATTTTAAAAAATTGGTTTAAAAAAAAGTACTACAAATAAATCTAATGTTGGTTGGGTTACCTTAGATATTTTCAAACACAACAAGGTAAAGCCAATTCTACAATTCGTTGTTATAAAATGTGTGGAAAATTAAAAAACTTATTTTTGCTTTTTAAATTTTTAATTTTTTCTGAAAATTTTTTAAAAGCTAGGCCCATCCATAAAAACCCTATGTCCCTTTTTTTTCCCAGCCCCCCTCCTAAGTCGGCTCTCCCCCAAAGTAAAATCCCGTTTTTGTTTTCAAGATCATTTTATAGCAGACTACATTTTTCATTTTTTAGATGGTCTTTTTTACATTTTCCCCATCAATATCTTAACGTCTGAATTTAAAATTACATAAGATTCTTGACTTTCCCAACAATGACCATTAAAATTTTTTTATTAGTATATGAATGCGCCCAAACGATTACATGATATTTAATATATTATTTTTGACCTTTTAAATTAATATTAAGAATAATAAAACCACAAATTTTCTAATTTTAAAATAAGTATTTCGAAAACTACTTTAGATATATACTCATAATTTTTCATTCCTACTGTTTACTTCTCAGTTTTTGTTCTATGCAAAAATTTATTGTATATTCATCTTTTTTAAAAATTTTTCTCTAAACATGCAGTTTTAAACCAATTTATAACATTTTCGAAATATATTAAAAAATACTAAAAGATGCTATGTATTAAAATTTGAATTTTTTTTATACTAAAAAAGAATTGTTAGTACTTATGATAAATTTTTTTTAATACGGAAAATTTTTTTCGTTTAAAAGGGGAATTTCTAATAAAAACTTCTAAACGTGAGTTTTCAAAAAAACCCAGATTTATTTCTTATTCAGTTACCCTTTTAAAAAAATATAAATGTTGAGGTGTTTTGGATAAATAGATATTTTTGAATAATAATTTGAATTTTTTAATCTCAAATTTTAAAAATTGATCTTTATGTTTTTTATATGCATAAATCCCTTTTGTAAATTTTCCCGTATATTTTTGATCACCATTTATTCAAACATTCAAGTTTAAAAAATGGGGGGAAACTTAATTCATATTCTCTTTGATGTAAACTGAAGTTCAAGCACTTAAAATTCAAATAAAATTGGTTATTTTTTTAACAATATAAACAGGTACTGCATTTTTAACCCGGGGTTTAAAAAAAAATTTTAAAAAACCCCCTTTAATAAATCTAAATTGTTTTTCTCTTATTTTTTATCAATTTTAAAAAAAATTTTCAAATTATTTGATAATTTTAAAAATAAAACCTTTTAGTAGTTGAAATTTTAAAAAAGGTTTAAAATTTTTAAAAAGTGTTCTTTTTTTAATTTTTTGAATCTTATAATGAAATAATCATTTTTTAAAAAACAAAGCATTTTTAAGATAAGAAAAGAAAGGGGAAAAAATATACTTAAAAAAAGGGAAATTTTTCTAACTTAAAAATAGCAGATTCCCCACACGCCCCCCCCTTTTTTGTTTTAAAAAAAATTTTAAACCAAAGGGAATTTGACATATTGTCATCTGCGTTAAAAAATTTTTAAAAATTTTCAAATCAAAAAAACAAAACTTTTGGGGCAAAGAAATTTTCCCCCATGTTTACGATTTCAGGGTCAAACACGGGGTTCCCCGAGCCATAAAAATTCCCATCGTGTCCCTGTGGCTCCCCGTCCCTAATTATCTTTCAAAATTTAAACCTTTAAAAGGGAAAGGATTTAAAAAGGGGCGGGATCAGATTTATGATTAGGAAGGTTAGACACTGATGAGATAGCACGTTCTCGAACGAAACCCACGTCTGGGATTTCAACCTAATCTTCGCACCGCCTTTTTTTGATAGTCGTTCTCTTACTGAATCAAAATTTTTCCCTGGACCATGGCTAGAATTCGGGCATTACAACGGATTGGACATCAAACGCAACTCCCAAACTCTGGAAACCCCGACTCCGAACGGGCCCATCGACCGCCCCCGTCAAAACTCAAGCAACAAAGGGGCAGGCATCCCGGGGTTACACCCTCATAGCACAGGGCTTTGAGAACATGCTTACGACCCTCCGCCAATCCCAAAGCACAAGACGAAAATGTCCACCCTTTTTGGGGGAAAGTTGAAGCATAGGACATACTTTAAAATCTCCTGAAAAAACGGTGAGGATTTTGGCCTCTTCCCTACTTTCTGCCCTGTTCTGAAACCCCACTTCATCCCCCGTAAAATCTCAACCCCCTAAAAGGAAAGCGAAATGGTTTCATCTCTCCCCAGGGAAAAATTTCTAAACCTAATTTATCATATAAGGAAAAATTAAAAATTCCTAGAAAAATTTAAAAAAACTCAAACCCCCCGGATACCAATGGGAGGAACTTTAAAAAACACATTCCCAAAAATACTACCCTTCAACCCCAAAAACCAAAACCCTACAAATAAAAAATCTTCCCCACCATTTTCTTAAGATAACTGAAAACCTAGGAAACAGATGAAAAAATTAAATGACCCTACCTGACTCCGATAAACACCGGAGAATACATTAAACTGTACTCAACAAAAAAGAACAAAGAAGGAATTAAAACAAAAATTAGATGAACCAAAATATCAGTATTTTGCCATCAAACCAAAAAAAGAACGACCAATTAAAGTGGTCATCAAAAAGGCCTACCCTGGATTCAATCCAGAGGACATCCCTAACGATCTAATAAATTGGATCACGGTCGAAAAAAATTTTTCAACTTATCGGGAAAAAAAACCCCCCTTTTTATCTCTGGGGGAAAAATTCCCTAAGATCTTCGGTTTTCAAAGTCAGCTTTTAATGTCCTTTTTGGGGGGTTACGATGGCGGGGTAACCCAATCTATTTTTGCCCCCCACCCCGCTGAAAACCTCCACCGCCAAGGTTTCTTAAAAGCGGGGAAAGGCAAAACGTGATTCCAAAATTTAAAAAATTGAAAAAAAATTTTCATTAAACTGTGAAACCTCGGCCCAGGCAAACATTCAGGCTGTCCCAAATTCCCCCAAACCTTAAAGGCACTCAAGTAAACAATAATAACTACACAAACACAGTAAACAGTATAGTCAGACCAGGATTCACTTATTCAAAAGCCGCCGGGACTCTAACCCCAAAACAACCAACAGATGGGCCCCCCCCAAGGGGAAAATCCTACTGCACTGGAAAACCAGGCCAATCAATCAAGTCCCTCATCCCCCAAATTTTAATACAAACAGTGGAATAATGGACCTCAGCATAATCAAACTCTCAACAAACTATTTCCCCTCTCAAGTTACTCAACAAATTAGTAATGCAGCAAGTCTCCCCCACCCCCCCAAAAAATTCAAAAAAATCTCTAAGCAAAAAAAAATTGGCGCACTGTTTTTGCTTAATGGAACATTTGATTTAGTCGCCTTTGATTGGCCTGAGTTTTGTTCATGGAATAAAAAGGCTTACAAAAATTGTAGAATTCAAACTATTTGAGAAGTATCCCCTGACATTATACTAGTACAGG